>OZ007534.1:6223765-6307804 GCA_963931895.1 Eupithecia pulchellata | reverse complement strand
AGTCTGTACGTATTATAAAATTAATTCTCATAATTAGCGTCTTGGAGACGCTTCCGACTGGTATTGATATGGATCAGTTGAGCTACCTGTATATTGTTTGCAACAGTCTGCAGTTAGCTCAATTGTTTGAATTGTAAATACTAGTTCTAATTTATTTCTATTATTTGATAAAATACCACGTACCATATTACGTCTTCCTTTGTATCCTTCATAGAAACCGAACTCGTATGCTCACCCATTGATTATGTTGTTATGTATGACCTTAATACCGCAATTGACAAAAACTAAAATAATAACTTGAAATACAAGAATATTTAATTTTTGTTTGTAGTTATTCACCACTCACAATTTCACACAACTGACAACACGTTTTAGGTTAGATCTGGTTAGATCTCAGAAAAACGATTGTCTATGGAAGTGCCCTAAGCATGTACTTTCCTTGGATACCTATGTAAACAAATCGGTAGAGCAACATGGCGGATTAGGGATGTTCACTTGTTCGTCTAGTCGATAACATTATATCGATCGATGGACGAGCTTGTCTTTTTAATCGACATCAAAAAAGAAAAGGTTCTATGTTCAACTGTATATTTTTTTGTATCAATGAGGGCTACCGTTTTTGTACTCACCAGTTAGCGCCACTGTAAAGTAAGGTCAGAAGGAACTTACTTATAGGCGACGGGAAAATATATTTACATTTTTCAGCGATTCAGCGACCCGCCCCGGCTTTGCACGGAAACCTCTTAAATTGTCAGTGTTCCTCTACTATATTATGCATGTATTATACATGTAAACCTACCTCTTGAATCACTCTATCTATTTAAAACAACCGCATCCAAATCCGTTGCGTAGTTTTAATGATTTAAGCATACATAGGGAAGGACAAACAGACAGCGGGATGCGACTTTGTTTTATACTATGTTATGAAGAGCGCATTTCTGAGGTGGTCCCATTGGAACCAAGTCAGGATCTGATGGTGGGATCCCGGAGAAATTGAAGGAAACCCTCATTTTCGGAATTGGAGCTGGATCCGAGAGTTTACTGGAGGTGAAGCAGGAGCAGGATATGTAATAAAACACTGTTTTAACTGAATTGATCGCGTATATTTTGTATTTTGTTATAGCCTGACGTTTTGGAGGCTTTTCTGATTTGAATGCACTCTCTTCAAAGTGCAATGTGCACACATGAATGTCTTGAGTTCCTGGCCGGATATTTTCTAAGCCAATATTTTCTTACGATTCCCTCCGCCGGCTTTCGTTTCTTGGTAAACTAAAACAAGAAAAAATACGTAACTTATAAAGGTCAACACATCATCAGTGGTTTTGTGTCCGGTGGTCTTGTGTGGAGAGGTTCAAGTCCGTTAAGATGGACTTGTACCTCTAAGGTCAACACGGGGCAGTGTGTCATATTTTTGTCAAAGTTTAATTTGAATCCAAAAATGGTTTTCAAATGGTTTTCGTAATAAAAAAGTCCTCTACACTTGCCCAATAGTTACACTTAGGTACCCATACTGACCTTACCTAATTTATCGATAACGTTCGATGTTCGATGATGTTCAACACTAGCACCGGTTTGTATGTCTGCGATGTGAATGAAATATTGAGAATATTGCGGGTTTCTACAGCTCACAATAAAGATGATTCAAAATAATAGGTTTTTACACACTTTATATCAAAATACAATGTACAATAGACACCAATTTAACGAAATGTTAGCCACTTACCGGTGTAAGGTTAGATTCGGCCTGTTTTTGCTTTGGCATAGGCCTCAGCCTGCTACAGAACACTTCATGGTACCTCTTCTATATGATTTTCAATTTATATTACAGTTTTGCTCATTAGATAAGTCGAAAACACGGGCAAAACATAAAAATCTCACAATGACTTCTCCTGACATGTAAACAAACCCGTTGAGTTAGAATGGCATCCGTGACAATGAAACCAGGAAGAGGGCGCTGATAAAAAGAGTGTGTATTGATTTTTCCTAACGTTAAACCACTGTTGTGAGAAAGAGACTGGTAGTCCAATATTGCTTCCGTGTCAAATTCGACAATTACAACAATTCCATAGGATCGTTTTTCTGAGGGTTAGATTTATGTCATCCGCACATCTGTCAAACAGATGCCAAACAGTAAAGAGAACTTAGCAACAGAAACCGACCAATCACAGATCTGCAATAGCTCAGACGAACGAATATATAGACCTGAAATACCTACGTGCATACCTAAAGTTAGTCTGGCACAAAGATGGCGGCCTGCTGTAGAGTTGCGCGTATTTTAACATTGAATATCGATAAGTAAGTAATTGAGTTGCACGGAGTTGAATTCTAAATTTTCGAATATTAGTAAGTAGAAGAATAAGTACCTATCTTTAAGCTCTGTTCAGTTTTATTTAAGTTTCTATACCTTGGTGATCCGTAACGGCCGTAACGGGTCATTAGCATTATATTACCCTCCGTCCTATCGTCTAAAAACGGGATACTACAATAGATTTCATCAAGTTCAATAAAAAACGCTATTTACTACGTACAGTACAGCTCAATTCAGTTAATATTAACACTACAACTTCCCCAAGCTTTGGCTGGCACTCAATTCAATGAATATCCTCTATATTCAGTACTAATACTAATATGTTCATATAAGACAATTATTTAGGTTGCCGCGCTCGGCCCAAGGTAAGTTTCGTGTGGACTGCCAGTTTCTGCAGCTTGTACCTTGATGGCGTGTGTGGAAGAGTCTTAGACAATCACTGACCTATCAAGCCCATTCCATCAAAAACTGACCTTTTTTGTAAAAACGTTGGTTTTTGCTGGAGTCGACGCCGGAAAGTTAAATCAATCATTTTCGAACACAAGGTCACTGACCTTTATTGTAAAAACGTTAGTTTAAGCTGGAGTATACAGGTAAGTTAAATAAATCAGTTTCAAATACAAAGTTAGACCTTTTTGTATTTTTGGAATTCTATGTGTCGGGGTATTTCTTCATGTTTTTTTTTATTGCATCGCGATCGCGATAGCTCCTGCGCTGCGGGAAGTGCAGTGCAGCCTCTCCGCCATTGCGTAACAAGGGACAGGCACACTGTGCCTGTCCCTTGTTACGGCTGGCGGAGGCTGCACTCCCTTCGCGCCTCCGGCTTATTATATACCTACACTCTAGGGGCTCCACGCACAAGACCACGTGGAGTCGGGGAACTCTGTGTCGGATCCGCCACTCAAATTGAATCTAATCAACTCTTCCCGGAATGCTCTGTAAAGTTTTTATATTGTTTCTGCATCCATATTTAACGACACACTTTGACCTCTAGCACCGAGGTCATTGAACTTTGGGGTCAAACCGCTGAACCAAAGTTGCACCCCTAGTGACCCTCTTAACGATGCCACAAGAAAAAACATTTGTTATAATATGCCTAAAAACATCTTTCGAAATTTTTCTAAGTCTTTCGCCTTGAAACTGAACGACATACTTTGACCTCTAGCGCCGAGGTCATTGAACTTTGGGGTGGATCACCTGAACCAAAGTTGCACCCATAGTGACCCTATTTACGTAGCCAAAAAAAAATACATGTTATATACAGTGTGAGTCTGCATAAGGTGCACAAATTGAAATGAGGAAAACTACGCCCTATTTTACCGACGGAAACTGTGTTATTTTTTTTTATTTTCTTTAAATAATTTTTTTATAGCGTTTTTAAACTTTTTTTTCGCTGCTCGGACCCCCATGTAAACAAAACGGTATAACTTATAAACTAAACGATCAATTACTATGAAACAAACTCAGCAGTTATCGGAAATAACAGGAGCTCTTTACTGAATAAACATTGTGAAAAAAACAACGCTCAATTAAAAGCTATGATGTTTTTATTAAGCAAAATCAGCCATTTTTTCATAGATTTTTGTAATAATTTTAAAATATCTCAATAAAATCATTACTTTTTCACATTTTTTTATGACGTTACTTTATTCTCCATTGTATTATCTATCTTATGGTAAAAATTGCTTGTTCCTATCTCAATCACAACGTTATTTATCGACTGTTAAAGAAAGGTCTTGTTTTGTGACGCACCGTTGTTTTATCACTTATCATCAGGTAGAGACCCTTTTTAGGGTTTTGCCATCGGTTGCAAAACCCTTATGAAATCGCTTTGGGTCTGTTTTGTGTTTTGAATCCTTAATATCTCAGAAACTACTGCAGCTATTGACTTGAAATTTGAAATAATAATACATTTTGTGCGCCTGCACATATTTATAGAAAAATAAATGAAAATAAATGAAAAATCAAAATGAAGATTTTCCATACAAATTTTGAAATCGAAATTTTAAATGGAACGTACAAAGTCGAAAGTGGTATCAAATGAAAGGTACTCGTTTGTAGATTTCAAAATAGTTTTTGAAATTTCGGTAGATTTCATACTTTTTAAAATATTTTGAAAATGGTCAAAAAAATGACCGTTCCCCCCCCCCTATCTCCGAAGATTGCAGAGCGATCGACGTGATATGTACCAAGTGTTTGTAGGTATTGATCTATATTTTATAGGAAAAATATAGAGAAGTCTGTAAAAATAATACTTTTTGAAATATGGTCAAAAAAGGGCGGGAAAAATTTCTAAAGGGGTGACTACCCCTCCGAGTTGGGTATCAAATGAAAGGTATTGGTTTGTACATTCCAATGCAGTTTTTGAAATTTCGATAGATTTTATACTTTTTGATATATTTTGAAAAAGGTCGAAAAATTGACCGGTACCCCCCCTCTATCTCCGAAGATTGCAGAACGATCGATTTGATATGTACCAAGTTTTTGTAGGTATTGATCTATATTTTACAGGAAAAATATAGAGAAATCTGTAAAAATAATACTTTTTGAAATTATGGTCAAAAAAGGGCGGGAAAAATTTCTAAAGGGGTGACTACCCCACCGAGTTGGGTATCAAATAAAAGGTATTGGTTTGTACATTCCAATGCAGTTTTTGAAATTTCGATAGGTTTTATACTTTTCGAAATATTTTGAAAAAGGTCGAAAATTTGACCGTTCCCCCCCCTCTATCTCCGAAGATAGCAGAGTGATCTATATAAAATGTACTAAGCGTTTGTAGATATAGGTCTATATTTTACAGGAAAAATATAGAGAAGTCTGTAAAAACAATACATTTCGAAATATGGTCAAAAAACGAATTTTCATACAATGGGGGCTATTTCATTGAGAGCAATATCAAATCAAAGGTATGGATTTCGACAATTCAAAACAGGTTTTAAAAATCGTCTAAGTTTCATACTTAGTGAAATACGTAGAAAAAAGTCGAAGAAATAATTGTAGGTACCAACCCACTTACCTACCCTCTACATCTCTGTAGTAGGTAACTGTAATAGTAGGGTTCCACAGCGCCACGAAACCGTTGTTCTCAAAATTTTAAAGTCCATACCCAATGTATTCCACTGCGCTCGAAGAATATTTAGATAATAAGATTATTGAATTCATGAATTCCACCGTGCTCCAAAAAAATATGAGAAGAGTAATGTATCCTGGATAATCCACACAACATCATTTAGCGACAAGCTAAGCAAGCTTGTGTAATTCGTACTACTACGATATCTGTTATACTATATATCACATTAGATGATTTATTTTTGTGTACGTAGAAAAGGACTAGAACACTCGAACAAATAATCTGCAGATCTTACAAATATTAGTCCCGAGGCGGGAATCAAACCGCAACCTCCTGCGTTGTAAGCCCACCGCGCTAACAGGTCGTCAATATACGTACCTACCTAAACGACAAAAGTTCAAAACCCTCGGCGCGCGAGTTACACTCGCACTTGTCGTACTTGTTTGTTAGTTATTGTTACAAATGCGCGCGGGTAAGGATGCGGGGGGGTGAGGCAAAGCTGGGCAAAGGACACAAGGACTGTGAATTGTTTGTCATGACAGACAGTCGCTCCGAACTATTCGCCGTTGCTAGTTGTGTTTTGTAATTTTCGTTTGCTTACTTTGTTTTTGATCGTGCGATGCCGCGTTTAAACGAATTCACCGGCACATTTATTGCTGACATTCATTACTACTATGGAGTTGCACGAGGAAGTGCCAGAGCTGCACGTGCAGCATACATAGCTGCGTTTCCTAACAGGCAACCAGTGCCATCTGCGCGCAACGCCTGCGCGTTCACCTGATATGACGCCACTTGACTACTTCCTTTGGGGGACCATGAAACAACGCGTCTACAGCACCTCCATCAACAGTGAGCATGATCTGCGGGACCGCATAATTAATTGCGCGAATGAAATAAAAAATAACCCCGACATGATAAGGAGAGCTACGCAACAAATAGTGCATCGTGCGACTTTCTAGGTTAAATGTTAAATAATAAATGATTTTAATAACACCTATTCCTGTTTTTATAACCCCAAATTATTCATCCTTATGATTGAGAGATGCAGCATGATCGGAGAGTACCTTTCTTTAACAGTCGATAAATAATGTTGTGATTGAGATAGGAACAAGCAATTTTTACCATAAGATAGATAATACAATGGAGAATAAAGTAACGTCATAAAAAAATGTGAAAAAGTAATGATTTTATTGAGATATTTTAAAATTATTACAAAAATCTATGAAAAAAAGGCTGATTTTGCTTAATAAAAACATCATAGCTTTTAATTGAGCGTTGTTTTTTTCACAATGTTTATTCAGTAAGGAGCTCCTGTTATTTCCGATAACTTCTGAGTTTGTTTCATAGTAATTGATCGTTTAGTTTATAAGTTACACCGTTTTGTTTACATGGGGGTCCGAGTAGCGAAAAAAAAGTTTAAAAACGCTATAAAAAAAATATTTAAAGAAAATAAAAAAAAATAACACATTTTCCGTCGATAAAATAGGGCGTAGTTTCCCTCATTTCAGTTTGTGCACCTTATGCAGACTCACACTGTATACATAAAAAAATTCGTCGAAAATTTTCTAAGTCCTGCGTCCCGTAAACTCCACCCCAACCAAAAATTCTGTCCCTGGCACCACACCTTTGAATCTTGGTTAGCTTGGTTCAAAGTTGCTGACGCTGCTGTAAAGGATTTACTTTTATTTTTGTGTTATTGGTACTGCGTCGATGAAATAATTCGTTATCGATAATCGATGTTTTGAAAATACCGAACCCTAACTCTATTTACTATGACGAATAATTTTCTCCTAAAATCACATAATATTCATAGTAAAACATTGAATGAATAAAGAAAAGCAAGCGGATCTTTATAAACTTTCCCACAAACAGCAAAATGTTTGAAAATAATAGAAAATGTAAGAAATTTTGAATGAATTCGGTACCTTTCCCATGCAACGTTATATTTTGATGTTTTTTGTTGATTTTCATGCGACAGCCAAACACTCTGCACATACACTTATAAAATACATTATTCTCCAAGTTTGCACACTATAAAAAAAGCATAATTATCGCCTATTAACTCTAAATTTCCTTCATTTTCGAATAAAAACAAGTCCGGATGACAACTGATGTACTTGTTGTTGACTGCGAATAAACATGGCGACCGGCCACAGGGGGTGAGGGGTGAGGTATTTTGTGACGTCACCAAAACAATGTTGCCATTTTCAGTCATGATCAAACTGCTGTTGTCCTTTTTTACTCATGATTATCTTCATTAGTCAAAAAGAGATGCCGATATGTAAGTAACTCTGCTGTCGAAATACATCACACTTCTATAACTAACTGTTCGTAACAAGTTCGTATAGATGTTTATGCCAGATCTATATTCCTCTATAATCTAAGTGCAATAGACGCAGTGCGTTCGCTTAGTGAAGTGTCGCTTGAGGGTTGTTTGTGAATGAAAAGGCCTGCCATGGCCAACCCTGTGAGAAATGCCTTACTTCGCACAGTGTTGCTTGCTACCTTACATAAGTATTGTTCTTGAATACGGGTGTTAGTGATGGAAATGCACCATTTCCTACTTCAGCGGAGCCTGTAATTGAAACAGATAAAGAAAGTCAACTAATACAACCTGAGGACATAGGGATGGAAGCACCGGACACTGTTACCAATATTTATGTTGCACCGTCTTCTCCAGTTCAAATACTATCTCCAGTTCGACCACTGTCTGCAGTTCGACTATCATCTCCAGTTCGATCACAATCTCCTCCAGTAAGTGATACTCTCACCTTTACTCAACTGATCCAAAAAGAAAGATCTTGGTCAACCAATATTGAAAATCAAACATTTCCAGTCTTTCAAACTAAAGCCTATAGATTATTTTAGCATATGGTTACATCAAAAATAATTGATATACTAGTGGAAAACACTATTTTATATGCAGTCTAAAATCAGACAAAAAACTGGATAGAAACTAACAATAAAGAAATGCGTGCCTTGCTTGGTGTGATTATAATGATGGGCTTAAAGCCATTGACTGATGTTGAGCTTTACTGGTCGACTGATGACTTTTATAATCGTCGACAATCCAGTAATCAGCGGAGTAATGACACTAAAACGTTACAAAAAACGAATAGGAAACTTTCATGTGAACAAACCAAACACTGAATTGGAACGCAGTGATCCAAATTTATGATAAACTAGCTAAAGTCAGACCATTTATTGGAATTCTCAACCATAAGGAATTGCTATCCCACAGCAAAACATGACGGCGAAGTTTATTTTCAGCAATAGAAAGGATTCTGAAATTATTTACAACATTAAAAGAGTATTTTTTAAATGTTGAAGTGAAGGCACTCCAACAGTGATCAAACAATTTTCTGAGAACCCATTCTCAGAGATTTATTTATGGCATATTCACTCATTAATGTTTCAATCCAAAATTCAAGCTATTGAGAAAGAAGATGTTTATTGTAGAAATTAACTGTATATTAAACGCAATTTTAAATGAAGAATCGAAGCTCGCAAAGATGAACATTTTAAATCATTGACAGATCCGACTATTAAACACTCTGGAAAACAACGGAATTAGTACGAATAATATTAAAACGGATAATTCTGGGCCTGATGTGGATTTGACAGCTTATTTGAAAAAATGGATAAAAAATATCGAAGATTTCTCTTCCTTCCGGTGGATGATTTTACAAAAAGAAATGAAAAGTTTCTCATAAGCTTCATCTATAGAATTTATCTCTAAGCTGAATATCAGTGTTGACGACGTGAAACTGTTTGACGAATACGAAGTTATAAAAGAATATTGTAGAAGTTCAGATAACATATTTTTTTCTGAAAGCTTAACTTCACAGTGGTGCAATTTACTCAAAAGTAGGGATTTGAATGGTGACATCACAGAATTCGTGAAAATATGCCAGATTGTGTTCTTTATTTTGGCACACAATGCGAACATATTTTAGAGAAGGCGATTCTACATAGACAAGAAAACAAGAGTAGACAAACTAGACCAATTACCTGTCTGACCAGACTGCTCTAGTCAATCATCTGTGGAATGTAAAAAAATGCAGGGTCAACTTTTGCCTCAATGATAAGAGAAATTGTTTTCTTCTCTTCCACACCATATGAAATATGTATTTGGTGAACTATATATATAGTTTACCAAATTGCTAATTTATGCATGATAAACGAACCAAAACAATAAATATCTTATTTTTTCAAAAAAATTCATCGATTCTATGATACAAAAATATACAGAGGCTCATGAACAGAGGATTCATCAGCACGTGAACGTCGAGGCTATCCAGCTCCTTGACCACACGGACATAGTGAGAAGGCTCAAAAGAACTAAACCTTTTGAGTTAGTGTAGTGATAATTAGTTCAAGCGTATGAGTGCTAATTATAAAGAGCACATGAACAAAGTGCCTTCCCTTAAGTAGAGACAATAAGCAAAGTGCCGATGGACACGTTATAAGTGATGTTTTTTATAAAAATAAGTTAAAACAAAATTACCCATTAGCCAAATGCTATAATTTAATATTATTCTTGTGTATTTATATAAATACGCTAGAAAAGAATAAAAAAAAATTAAAATAAGAATAAATTTCTTAAATCACGTGTTTTTTTGCCTATATTTTTCTGAACATCATAAAAGAATCATGCGGTAAGGGGTTCAACTAAGACATTGAATCAGAGCTTAAACAAATTCATGGAAGACAAAAAACCAGTTTCATTAAGGCAACGGATTTTGTACACCAACTTTAAGTTACGTTGTAAAATGCTTAAAAATTAGACACGTGTAGTAAAATACGACACTTTCACCACCAAAATACAGAAAACCAGAACAGAAGAACAAACGAATAAGTTAAAAGAAGACAAACAAAACCACTTAAAAAGGGCAGAAGATCTACGGAACAAAATAACTCAGGATTTAGCAAGGGCAAAGACTAACGAACATTTTAAGTGTCTTAGGTTAGATTTAGAGAAAACACTGCGACTGCCTCGAATCCCGGCCAGTAGTTTTCTATAAACGGCAGTTATGGCTTTACAATGTATATTTTCGAACCTTGATCAAACGAAATGTACGGATACACGACATAAATTAATCGATAAATATCGGATAACAAAAAATTCTATGTTGGCTATAAAGTCGAAGATACACATTGTATAACTGCGGGATTCATGCAGGTTGTAATGTCTGCGGACATTGTTATGTGTGGATAGAAGGCAAGCAAGAAGCTTGCCGAAGGGCCCAAGAATTGGGGTCGTGTATGTTTTTTTTTTTTAATACATTTGACCCTAATTTAAAACATCTAGTATTGTGGAGTGACTGCTGTGGGGGACAAAACAACAATATCAAAATCGTACTCATGCTGAAAGTAGTGCTGAAATCCCACTTATATTTGAGGATAATAACACTCAAATACCAAGAGTCGGGGTCATACATTTTTGCCTAATGATAAAGTGAAAGGAGAAAAAAAAGGAGTGTTTCGCTAGCTAACGCAACCTGCGCGCGCGCCGCGTAGTACTGTGGGACGTGCACTACATTGCCCGCGCACACGCGACTACGACCCTCTGATGTAGACGCGCTTGTCGTGACTTGCAAAAAAATGTCTAGCTCAAAGTGCTGTGATAGTTGTGGGATCGTCATTAGCGAAGTTTTAGCGTTTATACAATGCAAACTAGAAGTGATGGACCAAATAAGCTTGACACAACTTTGTCTGAGTGCTTTTACGGGGGAAGACATTACAGATGCCAAAAATCTGTTATTTGATTGTGTAAAGTCGGCTAAGAAGAAATCTCAACGGAAACGTGATGGAAAGACGCAAAGAGACCTGGAGGACATTATAGGAATGTTTCGTGAGCTGGAACCAAGTGAATTTCCCGTTTTCGTTGTGCGGAACATCAATAAATTACCTGCAATTCATTTTGATCACATTGACGTCACAAAATTGCTCAAAGATTTACTGGTGCTTCAAAGGGATGTTCAACACATAAAACAAAACTATGTCACGCACGACGAAATTGATAATATTAAAATTGACCTGGAGAACGTAAAAACAGCATCGATAGTAAACAATTTTGAAATGAAGAATGTGAATACGCGGCGTAGAGGGGTTTCAAAAGTTATGGAAGATATGGATACACATCACAGTGGCCCTATAGGGCTACTCCATATCCCTGGGCCGGAAATAACGGTCACCAATGAGAGTGAACCACAAACCCCCCTAACCATGCTTGGTAGTCGAGATGAGTCATCGTCCACGATGGTCACTGAACAGAACTATAGGCCTATCTCGCAAGAAACTCCGAGGTATTCATCTCCTATAGATAAAAATAAGAAAAATCCGACTAGATCTGGACCTCCTTCAACTTCTTCAAGCTCCAAAGTCCCTTCAGCCTCCAAACCCCAGTCAGTCTCCAAACAAGGTATGACTTACTCACCATCGAAGCGTAAATCCTTTGCTCAGCTGGCCAGCGAGAAAGGGGAATGGAAGAAAAAAGAGCACAGTGAAGAATGGAAAATTGTACAAAGAAGGCGTTATAGAAACAGACTTGAGACATCAAATGGACAAGCAATCCCAGAGCCGGAAAGCAAATTTAGAGCGGCTGAATCTAAGGTCCCTTTGTTTATAAATAATGTTGACAAGGGTACTACAGTTGAGGACATATCTAAGTACATTCTACACAAAACACAGATTGTGGTATGCTTAGAAAAAATTAAAACTAAATATGCCCGAGACTATGATGCTTATAAAGTACTAGTTCCTGGAAGCAAGCTTTCTGTATTCCTAGACGCAAAACTGTGGCCCGACGGCATAGCCTTTAGACGTTTCGTCAGCTTTTTTAAGCATGATGCAGAAGAGACGAGATATTTAATAAAACTATAATGGATTTATGCAATTTAATCACTTTTAATTGTAAATCTGTGAAGCGGTCTGCTATGTGTATCAATCAGCTGTGTGGCACCGCCGACATCCTCGCACTACAGGAGACCTGGTTACTCCCACAGGACATACCTTTTCTAGCAACGATTCATCAAGACTTCGAGTACACGGGCAAGTCATCGGTTGACACCTCCGCCGGCATGCTGCGCGGTCGGCCGTACGGTGGAATAGCCTTGTTGTGGCGTAAACAAACATTCAATTCGGTGTCGGTAATCAGCTGTGTAAGTGATCGTATAACAGCAGTGCGGTTCGAAATAGAAAAGCGCTTTTTCTTAGTGTTTTGTGTATACATGCCCACGCAGGCCATGGATAACTTGCCCGAATTTACAGAGTGCCTGAGTGAAATTAATGCGGTTATTGAAAACAGTGATGTGGAAACCGTTTATATCCTAGGGGACTTTAATGCACATCCATTTGAGCTATTTAGTAAAGAACTCATAAGTTTCTGTGAGGAACAAACTTGGTGTTGTGCGGACATTAGAAAACTAGGAGTGAGTTCAAGTGAGTACACTTTTGTGAGTGACTCACACGGCTCGCGCCGGTGGCTGGACCACTGCGTGGTGACGCAGTCGGCCTGGGACACTGTAGTGGACACTAAGATATGCTATGACGTTATGTGGTCAGATCATTTTCCATTGCTAATAAGCTGTAACCTGAATTTAGTTCGTAAGAAATTATTTCCAATTAATAATTATAATGTAAATAATCAAATTATCTGGGGGGAAAGGGATATTAATCAAATTAATAATTATTCATCTCTATGTAATGACAATTTAAAGCAAATTAATTTTCCTACAGAGTTTATATTTTGTGCGGATAAAAAATGTATGGACATAACACACAGATCTATAATTGACAACTTATATCATGACATAGTACATATTTTGCAGGAAGCTGCCAATAAGACTTGTAATAAAACAAAAAGCACAAGAAAGCATAATTTAATTGGCTGGAATAAGCATTTGTATGTAACTCATAAGGAGGCTAGAGTAAAATTCCATTTATGGTGCCAGTTTGGAAGGCCTCGTAGTGGCCCTATTTATGATGACGTGTTTAATAGTAGAAAATGTTTTAAGGCTAAGTTGAAATGGTGCCAAAATAACCAAAATCAAATAAAAATGGATTTAATAGCTAGTCATAAAAAGGGAAAACAGTTCTCAAAATTTTGGAAATCTATTAAGAAACTTGATCCAAAATCTAGTCTCCCTACAAGTGTTGGTGGACAATCTGATCCTAAGCAGATAGCAGATTTATTTAGAGACCACTTTGATGTAAAATCAGTCTTGAATCAGGTACCCATGTCGCAGGGGCCCAATGCTGGGATCAGCCAGTGCCCTGGTGCTACCTTGACCCGAGTAACAGGTACTGAAATTAGAAAGGCTATTAAAGAAATGAGTACGGGCAAGTCACCAGGGCATGATGGTCTGAGCATTGAGCACCTGCGGCATGCTGGAGTGCACTTACCTGGAGTACTGGCCATGTTCTACTCACTATGTATTAGCCATGCATACTTACCACCTGACTGTATGAAAACGATTGTTGTACCGATAGTCAAGAATACTGCCGCACAAAAGATAACCACAGTAAGTACGATTTTTTGCGGTATTGAGTTATACATATATTCGAAATCAGCACAAAAAGATCTATATTTCTGTATATTCAGAGTTTGCAAATGTGGCTTATAACCTCCTGTTTGACTAAGCAAAACTACAGTAAGTCTTGTTTGGTGGTATGGTATTCTTAATATATTCATAGTAACTAAACATACGGTTAATTTTTTCATTTTATTTTAGTTAAAATCCAATTATTTTTGTAGTAAGTTATTTTACCCTCATAAAGTTAGGTTACGGACATTTCATATTTCACACTTTACCAAACATTTGTACAGTAAGAAAGACTTACTTTAAATATGCCTTGGCATCAGTTTTAAAATAATGTATTACCCCTTATTTGTATCAAAGTAAGCGTTTTTACTATATTTATGCTTGGGATAACTTTACAGTTTTTAATTAGTTTTACCTACAAAAAAACAAGTAACATTCTACTTACTGTAATAATGCTAAGGAGTACTGCATAGCGGGGACTGTGCGGGGTGAAGTGAGTTAAGTTTGTTAATGGAAATGGCAGAGCAGACGCAAGCCAAATAAATTATATTTGCCCAGCAACATTAGTGTAACACTTATGTTCAAGAACTTTCGTGAGAAGTATCCTACAATGCAAATTTCACAAGAAACTTACCGCACAGTCGTCAAAAACGATTTAAATATTTCATTCACGCATTTAGGGAATGAAGAATGTGAAACATGCACTATTTTCAAACTGCACAATCGTCGTCGTTTTGACTATGATAAATAGTTCGTTAATAACTGGTCGTTTTATAATGAAAAATATCTATCTATTTAATAATAATATATTATGTATACTTATCAGTCATCTAGTACCTACCCATAACGCAAGCTCTGCTTAGCTTGGGGCTAGATGATGCTGTGTCCAGCATTAATTGTTATTATTATTAACTGCCAAATCCATCGAGTTGCGATATTTCGAAACTGGACATAAATTTATGTCTGCAGATAATTTCAGGACCAGATCAGGTTGAGAAAATGTTAGGCAAAAGAAAAGTTTATGACTATGATGTTTACATCGGTAGAGTTAAAATGGCTAACAATGGGAAAAATATAGTGAAGTTAATGGATGTTTCAGACTTAAGGCGTTAATGCTTGGCCTGATGTCGCTCCATTCCACACCAACAATAGCATGTAAGAAACTGAATGTTGTGGGTACTTAGCTTTTGGTACCAATTTAAATAATTATTGACATGTATCTAAATCAAACTAAAATTAGATTTAGATAGGCAAAACAAAAATTGTATTAGACACATAAGTTTTAAATGAATGTACTAGTGGTTTCTTTTTCACTTATTCCACTAGTGGACAAAAAATTTAAGTGAATAGAAATCAATTTTCAATCAAACAAATCATTTCTTATTTTATTAATTATCTGTTTGAAATTTGACTTGACTAAGTGCTAATTTTGTAAGCCTAAAGAAATAAAGTTATTGAATCTGAATCTGAAAAACTTCTTTTCTTACGAAGATTTACTATCTCAGCACAAACTTAGAAATAAGGAACCTAGGATATATCTTAAAGATATATTGGTAGTCAAGGCAGAGAGAGGTCAGTGGGATTTCAAGTACAAAACAGGCCAAAATGCAGAATATGAAATTCTTGACTTCCTGCAGATGAAAATAAAGAAGACCCAAAAGTTCCCTGAGGTACTTTCTAAGAAACATCCAAGGGGAATTACTGAAGAACGTAAACCTGAGTTTTTGGAGAAGCTTGTACCATTAATGCCGGAAAATCGAAAAAAAATCTGGCGAAATATTCCAGTTTGCAACTCAGCGACAAACCTACTTGCTGAAGAATGTTAATAATTGAAGGAGACTGACAGAATATTAAATATTGCAGAAGAATAAGACTGATTTGTTAAACAAGGTCATGATTTAGTACAACTAGATCTCATAGTTTTTAATAACTTTTTATCTTGAAAAGATCTCAAATTAGATTAATAGAAGGTCACTCTCACTCACAATTCTCATAATTATGTACCTAACTATAAGTAACGGTGATAAAAATGACAAAATAATACTTTGTATAATTTTTACTGATTTTTTAATGGTTATAGCAATAACTTTTTGTTTTTTTAATTTTAACAATTATATTTTCTAATTTTGATACTATTTTTAATGTACAAAGTAGTACAAACAAATACAGATTATGGTGTTTCAATTAATATGTTGCAATAAATAACATGTGATTCTTGATAATTTACTTATATTTAATTTCTGTAAATAATAATATAAAACCTAAATTGGTACGTTAAGCGGAATCAATTCATGAGATGGTAAAAAACTTATCTTTAATTAGTAGTTCCATGCCATAACTGCAGCAAGTTACAGTGAATATCAAGTAGATTTTGCTCAGCTATAAACAAACTTTATGGACTTATTAGTCATTGTTACAGTATGTTCTTCTGCCTAAATATTCTCACAGTAAGTCACCTTCTTGCTATATTTATGCTAAGGAATGAAAAAAATATATTTATTGCATTCCTAAAGATAAATAGTTTTTCGAGGTTTTCTATATAACTAATTTATTTATTGACTAACTTAGTCATTCCACTTATAAAGCAAAGTACTTTGCACAATAAAAACCGACAAAAATAAAAATATTCCTCATATTTGGACCATGGTAGCAAAAACCGTAAAAAAAACTTTAACCGCCGTTTTCTCGAAAATGTGCTCGGAGGACTTACTGTAGTTATCCTTCGTGGGGCAGAATAGGACCGGTGATATTTCACAAATAAACAACTATAGACCAATATCCCTGGCAACTATCTTGGCAAAGCTATTAGACCGGCTTCTGACTAAACACCTGGACCTGCACCTGCAAATGCATGATGGACAGTTCGGGTTACCTGGACTGTCTACCGAAACTGCTATTCTGAGCCTAAAGCAGACAGTCAGGTACTATGTGGATAGAAGGACACCGGTGTATGCTTGTTTTTTAGACCTGTCACGAGCTTTTGACATGGTATGCTATGACATGCTGTGGCAAAAGCTGCGTGACACAAGCCTCCCCAGGGAAATTTGTTCTGTTTTTGAATATTGGTACAACAATCAAACCAATCAAGTTAAATGGTCCGGGGCCTTCTCTGAGGCTTATGGGCTGGAATGCGGTGTGAGGCAGGGGGGGGGTATCCTCCCCCCACCTATTTAATTATTATGTAAACAACCTCATAGATGGTCTCAGCAGTCAACCTATCGGGTGCTATATTGATGGAACCTGTGTAAATAACATTAGTTATGCTGATGATATGGTACTGCTGGCACCATCTATCAGTGCACTTAGAAAACTAATAGGGATATGCGAGGTGTATGCAGGGAGTCATGGTCTCCAATATAATGTAAAGAAAAGTGAGTTTATGGTTTTTCCACCTAGAAATGGAAACAATAAATACGCAACAGTTTTTATGTTGAATGGAAGCCCATTAAAACAGGTCTCCAATTTTAAGTATTTAGGCCACATCATTAGTGACAACCTTAGTGATGAAATGGATATAGAGAGGGAGCGGAGGGCGCTGACTGTGAGAGCTAATATGTTGGTTCGAAGGTTCTCTTGCTGTTCAGAAGAGGTCAAAATTAGTCTTTTCAAATCTTACTGTCAAACCTTCTACACAAGTAGCCTATAGACCACATATACTCAAAAAGCAGTGAACGCCCTCCGGGTCCAATATAACAATGCGTTTAGGATGTTGCTGAGGCTTCCGCGGTTCTGCAGCGCCTCCGACATGTTCGCCGAAGCGCGCACCGACGGCTTCCACGCCTGCATGCGGAAGAAAACAGCCTCACTGCTGCGCAGGTGGCGCGAGAGCTCCAACAGCATCCTGAGCTCATTGTCCGATAAGTGGGACAGCCCGATGTTAAGACACTGTATTCGAACAATGCTGAAATAGCATTCGAATTGCAGTGTCAAAAGCATCGGGTGTGCTACCTATCAAATTTTAGCAAGAAATTTATAATCTGTTGTGCCTACTAACATAGTATAAGTTTGTACTAACAATAATATGGATCTGTGTCTGAAATAAAAACATTTTATTTATTTTTATTTTATTTATAAAGATTTTTCCAAAATAGAAACTAAATTACCAGGAACACATTTACACTGATTCCAAATACATCAACGTCATAAAAAGCTGTAAGAAACAGAAAGTATTTCGCATCTACTGCAGCTATTGACTTGAAATTATAAATATTAATACATTTTGTGCGCCCGTATAGATTTATAGAAAAATAAATGAAAAATCAAAATAAAATTTTCAGCACCGATGAGCCAGCGGTAAACGAAGAAGCAACAGCAGAAAATATATATAGTAAACTAAAGAAATTCTTTACGGAATACGACATTCCTTAAAATAATATTGTTGGTTTTCGTATCAAACGGCTGCCGGCTGTAATGTTAAGATGGGAGATTGTCTTGGTATTATCATATTCTAAAGTGCACTTGTAATTCCGCACATCTCTGCGTCAGTGCAGCATGACAAAAAGTTCCAAATAGATGCGAACAGTTGGCACGAATTATATTTAGTTTTATTCACTGAAGCAATTTCAAGACTTTTTAAATCTCAAACCACAAAATATGGTGCACCCTTCACAAAAAAGATGGCTGTCCACTTTAACAAGTAGTAGCACGTGTTTTAAGAAATTCGAATGCTTTGAACTTACCGACATGACAATAACGGAACGATTTCTGCTCGGGCAAAAATAATGTATTTTTTTTATTTCCACTTCATATGTTTAGTTGTTACGCGAACTTAAACACGCTCCCTCATATTTGATGTCACCTCGTTCTTTTACGATAATGGTGTCCCATGTTTTCGTGAGTTTTTGATTAGTGCAACGTATTGACAGGATGCGTATATTGGTCCAGTTATTTTTATTTGGGCCACAGCAATTATATGAAGAAAAAAAAAACTACGTGCAGACGTATTCCCGGGTTTTGATCATTTAAATATAGTAAGCGCGAGCCGAGTTGAGCGGCACTCCTTATTATGTTCTTCAGCAGTTTGTTGTTGTTGCCTGTTCTGAATCAGAGGAAGATATAAGTGGTAAAAGACCACTGGAGCCTCCAGTTCATTCAAAAACTGAATCTCGGAATTTCGGTTCCAAATATAGACATCTTGATTCGTATATATTTGACTTTGGCGATTAGTGTTGCAAGTTGTGAGAGAAGTTTTTCGAAGTTGAAGCTAATAAAAAATTACCTCAGATCTACTATGAGCTCCGCAAGACTACATATCAAACTTGGCTATATTGTCGATTGAACAAGAATTGGCTGCTAATATTGATTTTTACAAAGTTATTTCCGACTTCGTTGCTCATAAGGGCCGTAGAATCCGCTTGCAAAACCGCTCATCCTATTTTAACTTCAATAAAAGGTATCTCATTGCATGTGAAATTAAATGTTTACTAAGCATCTATAGAATGGGGGCGGTAAAAGGGGTCTCCCGCCCCAGGCGCCGAGATGGCACGCTACGCCACTGTCCATTGTAAAACTGCCTGTAAGTCATATACAGCGCAGATGTGCATGTCATCGATATTCTCGCAATCAGTACGTTTTTCATCACGACACATTGTTTTTTCTTTATAATGATCTTGATATTTTTCTTGCAGTTCGTTTTTGCGATCTGACATAGAAAGTTCGTATTCTAAGCACAAAAAAATCGCAACGGTCTTGTTGTTTGGAAAAATCCTAGACTATTATTTTGTAAAAACATCATAATAAAGCCCATACCTACTCACAAGATTGTTTTTAGTTTTCCTTCTGGCCTTTATACGTATACCTCTTCGCTCCCGACGGACAAATAGTAGTGACATGCATAATTTCACTCGCGATAAATTTTAAAATTAAATTTAAATTGTTTACAACGCCTGGCGGCCCCCTCCCATATAAATATTGAATCAAAAACACTGGAAAGAACCTGGGAAAACTGAAAATACATGTCGTGAGTCGTGATCTTGCCTGAAATAAACCGAAAAACATTATCCAAACTGTACAGAGTCTATTTCCCCAGCAAGATCAGTGGCTGGTTGCATGATATTGTGGAAAGCTATTTCGCCGGCATATGCACTCGCTTCACGAACGATTCGCTGCAAGTTTTAGTCGCTCGTTGAGACGAAATAACCTATAAGAGTAACTCCTTTGAAATAGCAATCTCATCAAGAATTCAAAACAAATTATTATCTCTGAAGAAATATAAATCTCGCATTAAATAAAAACTGAAGAACTTCTTCGCCTCGGTACCTACTACCGGTACTGCACCGTAGCGGTTGATTAATTTCTCATCGTAATCGCACCTACGCCTACTGGGGCTCTAGACAAAGTAACATTTGATTAGCGAAAGCGATGGTAGAAACGTACAAAAATGTATGGATTTGACATATTCCTTCGATATCACGCATCGCAACGACAATCATCATAGCTCAAATGATGGCGAAGTTCAATTGGTAGACAAAGTAACCTTTGCGTAGCTATCGCCTTGTCTATACGTCTGATCGCATCGCTAAATGCCGATAAGTTGGCACAATTGGTTGTCAATCTTTTGTTGTTAGACTGTCATAGTTTGATTGAAGTATTGCGCTCGTATTTTGTGTTATTAATTAATATTTTTCGAATTATTCATGCAAAAGCAGTGCAAAAGAGATTGTGTTGAAGGTGCGTGCCTTTTGTGAGGAAGAAAAGGCAGACCATGCCCAGTTAAATCCATTAAATCTAGTGCGATCTCGCGTTGCACCATCAATGCAACTGGTAAGTAAAATAGGGATACCAGCTTTATACACGATACCTTTAGAATGGATCATAAGATTTACTCACATAAAAAGATAAAATAAAAAGTAAATTATCCAGGTTATTTAATTTATCTTGTTATGATATCCCTTATTTGCATATATACAAATATTGAATTTTTGAATTTTATATTATACAAATACAAATTTTATGTGTCATTTTCAGTCATGTCGGAGAAAACCACGAGTAGAATACATAATATAAAGAAGCGAAGCTATTGCTGCCTGCAACAAGTCAATTCTGCTGAAAATCGTCGTGGATCTTGAAGATTTCGATTTATAAGAATTTTTTGTGTTGTTTATTTATGTTCCTTTTGACCATAATTAGTGTCAGAACAATTTCAATAAATAATTTAAAACTTTCCTAGTCCTAACTACTTATATATTTATATACAAATATGAAATTAAAACATAAACACACGTTTACATAATGGGGTAAAAGATTCATAATGTTGGCAATATCGTGCTGCCAATATAATGCTGCCAATTCCTGAGGCAGGACAACTTATGGTGTACGGTCTGTAGTCTATAGTTATCGAACTCAATCATTCGCTTATTTCGTCCGTTCACCGTTCATGAAATGACGGGTCAAATAAAAAGGAGTACCAAGCCAAGTAGGTTGTTACCTATAACTTCAGATAGAATTTCTGTAAACAAACGTTATACATAACAAAAAAATTGTTTCGATTTGGAAGTTTACCCAATCTTTTGAAATACTTATGGCAGTGTTTATTGTGTAATTAAAATCAATAGAAAGAAAATAACAATGGTTTTGAGCTATATAACTATATTATTTAATTATTTTCAACAAGTTCTTAAAATCATGAAGAAATAAATAATTAGGAGAAAATACATATTTTACGACACTCGTATCATCTCGGTAATATTGGAGTAAATAACAAAAATTCAAAACTATTTTGCATTTTGACAATAGACGTTTTAGTTTGTATTGTAATTTCTTTCGACTCTCGCCCTTAGAAGCCAAATGTGTGAATTTTTGCCGATCATATGCAAAAGCTTTATCTTGTTTTTTTCGTTGTTAAGTATATTTTTAATCCCTCGTGGACACAGGGAAACAAGGGTGCGATCGTGAATGCTACATCCACGCTAGCGCAAGGCTACTTAAAATTTTGACGTAATTCCAACAGCTGTTTATGAAATCGCCGTTTCGATTCGATTTCTACAGGGTCTTAGCGTTCGCTAGTGTATCCATCAAGAGAATAGACAACTACGTGAAGTCGCTTCTCAAAACTGCCACTTGGCTAGGAATTTGATGGAAGTGATCGTTCGATGTTGTCAATCGGTTTGGTGAAATCAAAATATTCGTACATTGCAAGGTACATTGCCTACCAAAAATCTTGACGTTTAATCCATTTGAAGGTTGCCATCGCTAGAGCGATAAGAATTTTCAAAATCGAATCGCTTCATAGCGAATGCCGGTTGGCTAAGGACCCTGGAAGACATGTATCGCTTTCTATCAGTCAGATTTAAGTCTATTATTGAGGTGTATCGGGTTCAGCAGCCGTATTTGCGTTTCCGAGAAACGACTTTTTCGAATCGGAAACGTTCTTGTCTCTCCAACTAACTACTTTATATGCCAGAGTAAGATGGAAAACGTTTCCGAGTCGAATTTGAGGTTCAGGTTCATCGCAAAAGTGAATACGGGGAACGGAAATAGTCACACGTATTGCATACTTTTTTTCATACTAATAACGTGGTGGATTTAATAATTTTATTTGTTTGATTTCTTTTCATGACTGGTGTCGGTGCTTATCCTTGGCATGGTTTTAACTTAATCTACTAAAAATATGAATTCAGTCTAAGTTAAGCAAATGGACAAATTCTTGATTTCTTCCAAGACGTCGACTTTAAGGCAAGAGGAGAGGAGAGATATTAACAAGTGATATCAGCGGTGGTGGACTGTTGGGGGGAGAAATCTCGCGCGCAAGATAGTGAACGAGTGCATTGTGTGTAAGCGACTGAAAGGTAGAACGTTGAACCCTATTATGAGCAGTTTACCCAAAAATCGTTTAACCCCTACCTACCCGTATAATCAGTGTGGGGTAGATATGGCAGGACCTATACTAACTTTAAACCGCAAAGGCAGGGGCGCTAAATTACAAAAATCCTACGTCTGTTTGTTTGTTTGCTTTGTAACTCGTGCGGTGCACTTGGAGCTTGTCAGTGACTTATCTACTGAAGCATATATTCTCGCTTTAAAAAGATTCATATGGCGGCGCGGCAAACCTCATACTATACACTCGGACAATGGCAAGAATTTCGTTGGTACCTGTAATGAATTAAAACGGTTTCTACAAGTTTGTTCTTCTGACATAACTGAATTCACAGTCTGTCAAATTATCAATTTTAAATTCATTCCCCCCTACTCACCACATTTTGGAGGTTTATGGGAAGGTGGAGTAAAATCCTGCAAACTTCACTTATCACGCATTGTTGCCAACGCTCATTTGACATTCGAGGAGTTTACCACGGTTTTAACTCAAGTGGAAGCAATTCTCAACTCCCGTCCTTTATCCCCACTATCATCCGATCCCAATGATTTCCTTCCTCTCACTCCAGGACACTTCCTAGTTGGCCGATCGCTCACTTCGCCGGTATACCAGGACATGCGAGGCGACCCTGAGACGCTACTCAACCGATTTCAGCGAGTCGAGATGATCAGGCACAACTTCTGGAAACGATGGGCTAAGGAATACATCTCTGAGATGCAAACAAGATGCAAATGGAGAGAAAGAGAGAGAGAACGTGGACAGTCTTGAGCCAAACACCCTCGTGGTCATCAAGGATGACAAGCTACCCCCACTTAAATGGTCTCTCGGAAGAATAGTTAGCACCATCACAGGCAATGATGGTAGGTATATCACGCGTAGCTGATATTAGGACAGCTTCCGGTATCGTGAGGCGCAGCTATCCGAAGATCTGTCCTCTGTTCAAGGAGGAGGACTCATCGACGCAATGATACAGATGCGGGCTACAACTTGGAGCTGGTGCTTCCAAGGCCGGGGGCATGTCGCGGCGTATTCGAGCGGCCAGTATCGATGCAGTGCGGTGTCCGAACGTGGTTTTTTATTGTATAAATTCAATATGGCGATAACCCTACAAGAACCCAAATCGCCTCGTCATTTTTCACTATACTCAATGTAAAATTTTTTACTAATACAATAATTTCAAAAGTCTTGGAATCTTTGATTTGGCACCACCCAACAAGTAGCCGATACACTATGTACTGACCTATTGTCTTAAATATAAAAATTCTTTCTATTAAAATTTGTAATTGATCAAAGATTGGTCTTTACAAACTACCCTCATTTTTTTTATTAAGCATAGTCCGTCGTTCAACTAAAAAAAATTTTATCAATCGTTTTGTTTTACAAACTACTTTTCTCTAATTTAGTTTTGATAGTTTCAAAAAATTGATCTCTTTAAGATATTTCCTAGACGCAGCAAACGCATAGGAAAAGATATGGCGAATGTAAGTTTTACAACTGATCAGTTCCGGGATTTGATAGATGCCCTTGCAAGTAGGAATAGTATACCTCCTTCAGAGAGTAAGCACGGTTGTTTTGCCTCTTGTACAGCAAGGTTTGATGGGTCTCGGCCCGAGACATAGGGCATGCAGAATCGGAAGAATACACAAAACCGATTTTTGTCCGATTTTTGATTTTTAAAATCGGTTTTTTCGATTTTTTCGATTTTTGTTTCAATACAAATAAAAATGTTTAATTTTTTTTTGTAGTCATCTAATAAAACGAATGGTGTTCAGAACCTCGCTCCTCAATACGTCGAGTGTGAAAACACCGCGCTAGTTGACGCCGCGCGAGAGTAAAGTGAGCGATTTTGATTCGAACTATACATAATGACGTCCAGCAGCTTCCTTCTGTGTATTTGTACATGTTTACTTCGATCACCATACCATCTGCCAAGTGTAGTGATGATGGCAAAACCATTCAGCAGTGAAAGTGCAAGTGCTGATAGACACAATACATCCGTAATTTTGCTTTTTAAAGAACGGTGCTTCAAGCTACTAAATATCTCGCTCAGTGTCGCAGCAATTGCAGGCGCTTTCAACTGGCGCGACGATCTCAGAGTCGACTTCAAATAGCGCACCGCTCCAATCCTCACTTCAATGAGCACGCGGTTATGTATTGTTCGAATCAAAATCGCTCACTTTACTCTCGCGCGGCGTAAACTAGCGCGGTGTTTTCACACTCGACGTATTGAGGAGCGAGGTTCTGAACACCATTCTTAACTATGAAACATCGCCATATTTAAGTCAAAACTAAAACTACAAACAAATAGTGGTAGCTTTAGCCTCTGAGTTGGATTTTCGGTGCGTAGTTGGTTCACTTTACATCCATAGGTCATAGTTTTTCACACCCACAATTTTTGAGTTTATTTATTGTGCACAAACAGACAAAGAAACGGAAGCTAAAACGGTTTTATAATATGTTGTATTAATTAAGTATAGTCTCAAATTCATAACAAAAAACCGAATTTCTTATGACCTGCATCCTACCCTACCTAATTACCTGCAATAAAATATAAGTATCTAGTTACAAAATAAATAAACATACCGCGCTGCGTTGTCGCCAGACAAGACACTTTCTCCTGATTTCCACTTAATATCTTAAAATATCTATGTAATTCCGTCTATGATTATGATCATAGAGGTTCAGAGCATGTCTGGCGGTGATTCCCCTAAACATTAGAGTGTGGTGTTGCCACTGCCGGAGAATTCATAACAAAAATGGTGAAGATCGGAAAAATCGAAAAATATCGATTTTGACTTTGAAAACCGGTTTTAAAATCCAGGAATATTTACCGATTTCCGATTTTTTCGATTTCCGGTTTTCCGATTCTGCATGCCCTGCGAGTCTCGGGACACTACAAAAGTAGAAGCATTTCTGTCAACTATCATAACTTATAAAAAAATAGAAAAAGTCACCGACGAAGATGCCATTGAAGGGCTGACGCTTTTGTTAACCGGAGAAGCGACGACATGGTGGGTAGGCGTGAAACATGAGATCAGTACTTGGGATGAGGCCTTAAGACTACTGAGAACAACATTTGCGCCGAAAAGACCAGCATACAAGATATACGACGAACTCATAGCGCAGAAACAACTATCTCCGAAGGGTGTGGAACTATTTGTAGCAAAGAAACGAGCACTGATGGCTGAGTTGCCTAAGCCATCTCTGACAGAATCCCAATGCCTCGACATTCTTTACACATCACTTCACGCAGCTGTACGAGACAAGGTTCCCAGAGACACTGTAAGAAGTTTCGAGGATTTTCTTAAGAAGGCCAGACACATAGAAGACACGCTGCTCGACAATGACGCTAATACTCCCAGAACGAAATCGACCTTTTTTGAAATCGTCTTTTCGAGTACAATAAGATGAAAAATCGGAAAAGTCGGAATTTTCCCCGGGTCCAATTGAACGAATCTTTAAAGTTAAGCAATAAAAACCATACCTCCCCATCCACCATCAGGGAGAACAATTATGTCAATGAGTGAGTGAGTCAGTGGTTATCCGTCTTTATATATTTAAGGATCAGATGCAACTGCTGCCGCGCGTATGGTCATTCTGAAACGGAATGTCGCAAAAAAATCAAACAGGAGAAAAAAAGATCCAGCAGTACCACTAAGCTCAGTGTGCCCACCGTCTCACCAGTGTTAGCTAAGCAGCCATCCAACAAAATCACGTGTTATGGATGTGGAGAGCCAGGAGTAGTGCGAAGCAAATGCCAGAAATGTAACCAGAAAAAGGTTGACGCAGTCGACGTGGAGTTTTACTCACTCAACGCGAGCCTGTCTGCCGTATCTCGACTTCATCCTACCGTCAAGATTGTGACTCTTCAGTGCCAACGGTGTGTCAACGGCTTCAGTGGTCATGCACACATTGACACCGGAGCAAAGTTGAGCGTTGCATCTACATCCTTATACAAGGTTATGAAACAAAAAGGAGTACAGTTTACTAGTGAGAGAGCAAATGTTATCCTCGCAGACGGCCTACGGCGCAAACAACAAATACAGAGGGCGGTGATACCCGTTGAGTTGTGTGGACGAGTCATTCCCACCAATTTCATCGTGCTCCCTGAATCTCAGGACAACCGAACTCTTCTAGGCGTAGATTTCATACAAGATGCTAACATAATTCTAAATCTGCCGCAACTACTATTCCACTTTCTGGACAGTCCAGGAAGTAAGTATGACCTGGTCAACGAGGAAGATGACGCCACCGTGTCCACGGTGCAAGCTCAACCAGAAAAATCGGTCATGCGAACCTTTCAAACACCGCGAACCGGAGGCGGCCAGTGATTTTATAACCATCGAACCACTAATCCTACAGGGTCCTACTTGGCCCCAATACGCAACAGAAACCGCCAGGCTAACAACATTTGCTAATTGGCCTAATGAGTTTATAAATCCAAGGGATTTATTGGAGGCCGGATTCTTTTATATCGGTGACCGCGACTGTGTCAATTGTTTTTATTGTGAAGGCGGCTTAGAAGAGTGGGAAGAAACTGATGTCCCGTGGAAGGAACATGCGAAGATGTTTTACCGGTGCGCAAATCTTCACATCACAAAAGGGACGGAGTATGTCGCCAGTGTTGAGGGAAAGGTTCCCTACACCTTTTAGAGGAACCTTTCAGGAACACAAAAAATTAACTCCTTTCGTACACACTCGTCTTCTATACTAAAAACCTTTTCACTAAAATATGGTGAGGTATCAAGTGCATTACGTAAAAAAGAATGTAAAACCTTTTTCGTGATATGTTACAAGGCAAATCGATGTAGTCGTAAATATTATGTAGACAAGAGGGTACTTAATTCTGACGCGCACTGTACGTACCTCGTTTCATTTGTCTTTTATAATTGCATTTATCTATAATGGATTTTAATATTTTTGTTGTATTGTACTGGTAATTGCTTTAATGGTCACACCTGTATCATGAACGGCACATAAAGTTCAACATAAGTGCACTTTGCATCCAATTCTAATTATTTAACACTTTGTACTTACATATAATTATGTAGGTTAGTGTATCTACTTAAAGGCTCCGGCGACGGCTGAATCTCCCATAGTACAGGGTGGGTCATGAATTAGTTCTGTTGCTGATGTGAAACTATCTTTAAATTTCCTAAGTGTACCGTTCGTTTCGTACCATTAAGACAAAATTAATATTATATAATAAACTAGCTATTTAGATATACCAAAACATATTATAAATGTAAATTAATCAGAACAAGCCAAGTCAACGGCAAAACTTATGTTAGCTGAATTGAATGTAGGTTAGCAGTCGCAGCCTAATCAAGTCCAAAAATTACTAGAGCGCCGATTCAGCAAATACTGCTGCATCGACGCTTCACCGATAGCACACTATGTTAACTAGATTAAGTATATAAACTATAAAATTTTGTAAATAAATCAATTGGAATGAAGCACTGAGTCGAGTTATTACTCCGCCTCCCTCTACGAAGACCAACGGACCCTGAAGTACCAGCACCAGCGCTGATGAACGGACCCTGAAGTACCAGCACCAGCGCTGATGAGCAGACTTGAAGTACCAGCAACCGCTGACGAGCTGCCCAGACGTCCCCAGCATCCGTTGAGCCGCCCAGAAGTCCCAGCAACCGCTGACGAGCTGCCCAGACGTTCCCAGCATCCGCTGGAGGAGCCGCCCAGAGGTTCCAGCATACCGCTGACGAGCTGCCCAGACGTTCCCAGCATCCGCTGGAGGAGCCGCCCAGAGGTTCCAGCATACCGCTGACGAGCTGATCAGACGTTCCCAGCATCCGCTGGATGAGCTGCACATCCACGATTCCAGCATCCTCTCACTGTGGCCAAGACTACCATTAGCCATTAGTATCTGATCGGTCTTGGGAGTCTGCTTGACCGGCAGTGAGAAAATCATTCCCTGTGTACATTGCACGCCGTACACGCCCTTGTTTTCCTTCCCACCTTCCGTCTGTTACCTTAGGTCTCCTGGTAACAGATATCCCGTTTCTATCTATATATTTATTACTACACTTATATGGTCAGGGATAGGATTGTAGGGACACATACATAAGTAGGAAAACACACATTGATAGGGCTACACTTAGTAGGGATAACATATAGGTACATACACATACGTGGTTAGGGTCCAGACATAGGTTCAAATAGATAGAGGGTAGGTAAGAGTAAAGTTACGTATACACGACGACATCAGACACCAGACACTCTGTGTATACATCGAATGTCTGTGTGTGTACACTGCCGCGACACTTAGTTGCAGGTGTAGGGACGGTGTCGCTCTAGTGTCGGTGACGCCGCCGTGTGGAGACAGGACGTGTGCGCTTTCCGACACAAGTGTCGCTTATTTCAAACGTGAGCGAAATTCTAGCTAGAGTAATGACGTCACGCGCGTGGTCTTCGGATGAAATAAAATGTTTGATTATATATTATGAATCGCTGCCAGAACTGTGGCAAATAACAAACCCCGACTATAAAAATCGAGTTAAAAAAACAGCAGCTGTAGAAAAATTGGCCGATCAGTTTGATACTTCTGCAACGGAAATCAACAGGAAATTGCATAATTTACGAACACAATTTAACAATGAACTAAGAAAAATAAAAAAAAGAAGAGTGGACAAAGCGCAGACGAAAATTATACAAGCACCTGGGAGTTCTTCACCAGCTTAAATTTTTTAACAACGACTACCGGACCAGCAAGGGAAACACGAGAAAATTTGGTGAGTTGAGTTCTTTATTAGTTTATTATTCATTTCAACTTATATATCTGTACTGCCAGCTAACTTCGCCTTCAGGAGATACAAAATATTCTTTATATTCTTCACGAATTTCTTTACTTTCATTGGACATGTTGGATCCCAGTGGATTAGCTGAGAACAATACATTATCCGCAGGGGGATCTTTTCTCCGATACACATTCCTTAGGAAAGTTTCATGTTGCAGTCTGCATTTTAGCTCTCGACAACTTGGTTGTGTTGGATTATAAAACTTTGTAAGTAAGAAAAATGCGTTACACTTGTGTTTTTAGTGAAAACATGACTTCTGTTCATAATAATAGGTATATTTTATCTCTTTTCAGTTTAAAATGGCTCCACATACGGGTTCAGCAACTCCAGAACAAATAAATGCACTCCTTAATTTCTTGGACGAGCATAGAGATTTAGCTCGCGGGAGATTGAGGAGTGTCGAAGGGAAAGTCCAAGCCAAAAGACTGGGAAGAAATATGCAATTCACTCAATTCCATGGGTGGTTGCACAAAGACTGTTCAGCAGTGGCAAAAAGTAAGCTAGTGAAATTAATTTTTTATTATAATAATAATAATAATAATGCTGGACAATCCACACAGCATCATCTAGCCCCAAGCTAAGCAGAGCTTGTGTTATGGGTACTAGATGACTGATATACGTAATACAATATTATTAAATAGATAGATATTTTTTATTATACATAGAAAACGACCAGAACCTCCGAACAAATATCTGCAGATCGTACAAATATTTGACCCGAGGCGGGAATCGAACCCGCAACCTCCTGCGTCGCAGGAAGTGTCATTACTTTAGATATCTAATACGTTTATATTTTTGCCAGGTATGGTTTGACAAAAAACATCTAACCAAAAAAGCTGCTGCTGAATCTCGGAGGTCGGCTTCTGCGACTGGAGGTGGACCAGCGACAGCACCACAACTAACACCGTGGGAGATGAAAGTGCTGTGTATAATGGGAGATGGGTTTGGTGAACGCCAAACTGGAGCCAGAGTGCCAGCATTCCCTGAGGTAATTACCTAAACATTCAATTCTCAGTACAATAATGTCTGTTGTGTTTATATATTTTACTCAAAAATATTACTTGTTAAAACAAAATTATTTTAATAGGCAATTTAGAGACCATTTTGAAGTATTTTTATAACTTTAACTGTTGTAATAATTTAAATGTATCATGTAATAAATTAATTTTTTAAATTTATTTTCAGAACCGTGAATCAACCCCGTCTACCTCCAGTCAGCCTAACATTCAATTTTATGATGATGAACCGGCCTCCGAACCAATAAGTGTCTCACAGCCTATCTTGGATTTTTCTGAGCAAGTTGTGGAGTTTGTCGAGCCCAGCCAGGATGGTGTTCAGCCCATACAGCATCCAGAATCTGCAAGTCAACCGGTGTTACAAGGGACTTCTAGACGCTGTAAGTGTTTTCAGTAATTTTATCTCAAACATTTTGATAACTATACCTACATATAAATGAATCCCTATTTCCCTTGGTCACACCACAACTTGAGAATAGAATAGAATATAAAAAAGAATCTTTTTTTTATAGTGTTCGTAACTATCAGCAAAAGGTTTTAATGCAAGAAAATCTTTTACTCAGCTGAACTACTAGTATGATATAATAATAGCATTATTTGGAGTGTAATTATTAGATGAACTTTAAGTCTAAAGCCTAAAATAATACATAAATCGTAAAATGGACACACCATTGAGACAAGAATAATTAAACCCATACAACTGTCTTCGCATTTTCTGAATTGGAATATCTTTTACAGGCTCTCAACCAACACGACGTACGAGACAATCTGCTGCTGGTGCTGATGTCAGAAGCAGATTGTTTCATATTGAAGAGCAGCGTTTGGCAATTGATAGAGCAAGGAACACGAAGCTCTCTGAGCTGATAAGAGAGTTTGCAAGCATCAGGGCTGCCCTACTGGAGCTGTGTGGGCTTGTTAGAGAATATTTAGGTAGATAATAAATATAAATGTATATAAATAGTGATTTGTTTTAGTTTAGTAAGATTAAAATGTAATTAGGTAGGTGTTGAAATAAAAATTATTGTATTCATAATGATTTTATTTTATCTAGTCCTTTCTAACATCTCCACTAAACTAGCTCTTGCTCTTCGGCCTGCATCTAAGGCTTGAGGGGCAGTAGTGGTAGGTTCCGCACAAGCTGAAACTTGTCTGCCTCTCTCAGCTTCGAGTTGTTCTTCTGTCAACTCGGGAACAGCAATACCAGCCCTTATACATAAATTATGTAGGACACAGCAGGCTATAATAATTTTACCTGCTGTTTGAGGGCAGTAATGGAGTTCCCGAGCTGACAAAAGACATCTCCAGCGACCTTTCAATATCCCAAATGTGCGTTCTATGGTGGAGCGTGCACGCTTTTGGAGAGAGTTGTACCGTCCTTCTGGGGAGTCCTCCGCAGCATTATCAATAGGCGTCATCATATGCTCCCGAAGAGGATAACCAGAATCACCTAAAATTATTCATGAAAATTTTTCATTTATAATATTTCCTTTTATCTAGGTATGGTTTTTTGTATCTCAATTTAAGAGAGCATTGTAAATTTTAGGTATTGAGTAGGTACCTACTAAAAGTTAATCCTTTCTCTTTATAATGAACTAGCGGCCCGCCCCGGCTTCGCACGGGTATTAAACAAAAATTTCATAAATTATACACACTAAAACGATGGGTTTCACAGTTTTCATACGGATCTTTACTTTTTTTAACAGCATAGCATTGGGGTTTTTGACATTGACTCAACATTCCAAAACTGACACTGGCCGTAGAGAAAAAGCAAGCACCGTGCGCTATACAAACTCTTTTTCTATTCTGACGCGCCATAATAGAAAAAGAGGTTGGCCCACGGTTCAATTATTGAATTTTTCATGGGGATCCCTAACTTTTTTGAAAATTTTATATAGCCTATGTTCATCACGGAAAATTAAGGATTCTAATGGTGAAAGAATTTTTTAACTCGGTCCAGTAGTTTCGGAGCCTATTCAATTCAAACAAACAAACAAACAAACAAACATACAAACAATCAAATCTTTCCTCTTTATAATATTAGTATAGATTAGGTACCTACATAACTCTAATTTACCTTTAAACTAAAGCTTAACAGCCAAGCCAATAATACAAACATACCTAATAGATATACTGTCTCATTCTGGAGTCCCTCCAAATGGCTTTTGATGTCACACTCTCTCCAAATAAATGCATCATGAGTTGCTCCTCCAAATGACGCATCCACATTTGTGATGTAGCAGTCACTGTCACAAATCTGAAAAGAATATCATTCAATGTAGGTAATGTACATAAAACTAACGAATTTGGAATCATAATAAACACATATAGGTACATAACTGTTATGTTAGAATTATGTTAGGTAGGTACTCACAACTTGAGTGTTAATAGAATGAAAATGTTTTCTATTAAAATATTGTTCCTCATGGTTCGAAGGTCTGACAATTGCTATATGAGTGCAATCAATGCACCCTATAATACCAGGAAACCGATATTTATCATAAAATCTGCAACAATAATAATAGTATACTTAATATTAATTTCGAATAGGTCGGTAGACACATATTTTAGATAGGTATCTACTAATATTGTATTAAAACACTCACCGCCACTTAATAAGGTGTCTTTCGTTCCTATTTTGAGGGAATTTTATGTATTTTGATACTATATGAGGTGCATTGAGTGCATTTGTGACCTCCTGCAGAATCCGAGAAACAGTCTGCTGAGCCATGGGCCCATCCATGTTTTGCCCCACGGACCCTTGGTAACTACCCCGTGCATAAAAATTCAAGGCAGTAAGGATCTGAAAAACATAAATCAGAATAGGTACTATGAACAATGAATAAATGTTTATTGTTATACTTATGTTTGTTTTAGAAAGTAGAAATGTTCTCCTTACCTTAACAACGGGCTCAATTCCATGACGTCTCACTTTTGGAGGTAGTAGAGGTACTATCTCCTGGCAAAGCTCTTCAAATAATTCCCGACTCAGTCTATAATTCCCGACAAACTCTAAGTCTGGAATATGACTGATAACGAGTTGATTGCGCAGGCGGCGACGGTTTATTCTACGCTCCAAACGTTCTTCACGAAGAGCAGCCAAAATTAAAATCAATCTTCCATCCATTTCGGGTCAAATCACAAAACCGAAAATCAAAAGGTAACACTTTTGGTTTCGTCGATTTGAGGCTAAAACTCCGAACAAAGATCCGTCAAATTCAAATACCTATTCGTTTCAAGCTTTCGTGAATTAGAGTAGGTTTAGAAAATTTAAATGTCAAACAATTTTCGTTCGAACGAAGATTCGTAACCAAATCAAATCAAATCAAATTATTTATTTGCCGAATACATTATAATAGGTACATGTCAGATCTTATAACTACAGTAGTGTCTATGTATTCAACCCGCAAGCAGGTGTGCAAATATTAAAAGTATTGAATAGTTAACAAAAAATAATCATATAATTAAGTTGGCAATGGTAATCAATTAAATAAAAATAATAATTATGTCAATATAAATCAAAATAATAAAAAACTATGAGACATTAACAAACAAAACAGAAATGAAACCGGAGTAGTAATTACGCGAACCTTCGATCGAAGCTTCGTTTTTCGTTGAAAAAGAGTAGACCTCCTTACGAAAAGGATAAGGTTTCATTAGGTAAGGCTTCAATGGAAAAGCATCATCAGCAATAATGACATAGGGTACATTTTTGGTCCTACCGGGAAGGGAAGTGGCTGTGGTGGTGGTATATTAAGACTACCGTCGCTTAAAGCATTTGAAAGTGAACAATTTGCAAAAACACCTCCATCGGAGATTCTTCCATTGCATCCAATGTCTGTGTAAATAAATTTGTAATTAGCATCAACTAATGCCATTAACACAACACTAAATGTGCCTTTATAATTATAGTACACACTCCCACTATGCTGGGGTGCCTGTATGACCACATGCTTTCCGTCAAGTGCTCCAAAAGCATTGGGAAAATTCCATTTGTTTTTAAAATCTTCAGATATTTTTTTCCAGCAATCTTCTGATGAAGGTACCTGCAAAAACAAAAATTAATAAAATTAATAATTTTCAGAACTCACCGCCTACCAAGAACAATAATTTGGAATCATCAGAATCGACACAAGTCAACACATTCTCTCAATCTCAAGGAATCTCTAAAAAACGGAAGAAGGAAGACGAAGTTTTAGAGCGAGCGTTAATCCTGTTAGATAAATCTGATGATGCTACCATTTTTGGTGATTTCGTGGCTGGTGCGATTCGGAATATGAGGTCAGAAGCTCGAAAAAGAGAACTAAAACGTAAAGTACAGCGTATTATTCTGGACATGGAGGAACTGGATGAATCCGATCAGTATTCACTTCCTTCTACTTCTCAATATTCTGCTCCTCATACTCCAATGCCAAATACGACATGGGAATCTACAGAAGACTCAAATCTGATGTACGAACCTTTGTAATTATTGATTGATAATTTATGTAACTTTTCATATTGCTAAATAAACAAAAAAATTACACATATAAATACTTTTTTTACTTCATCATCATCACCAGCCTATAATAGTCCACTGCTGGACATATGCCTCCCCTAATGAGCGCCATAGATGGCATCATTTTACTTACCTCCATGTAATCCTGTTTTAGAAATCTGTAGATAGCTTCGCAACATTCAGGTATTATTTTGGAGATCGTTTGTTGTGGTACTCGAAATAGGTACGCGAGCGATCGATACGAATCTCCTGAAACAAATAAAGTAAAAGACATTTTATCAATTCGATCTGTACCTACCTTTACAATCAAAAGTCAATAACGTTTATTTATTTCATTAGGCTTACAAAATAAGGACTTAAGATAAGTCACTTTTATAATTAAATCGAAGAAGAATAAACAATAAATTGATTCTATTCAGTTAAAGTGAAAAAGAAATCACTAGCAAGTTAGTTATAATATAAAAGTACTTACCTACATACTAAGTTAGATATTTTTATGGTGTAAAAATATGACTTACCTGACGCTAAAAATCTTAATGTTATCGCCAAACGTTCTTCCACACTAATAGCTAATCTCATATTCGTTTCGTATCTTGCTTCTTAATCGCAGGTGAAATCTTGTTAGATAAATATTGAAAGTCTTCGTGTTTCATCCGAATAAAGTTTTTGTAACTTTCGGGATCTTCGTCTTTCAATTCAGATAACAATTGATTAAATGCCCCTAGCTGTGCTCTTATTTTAATCCAATCTTTTATCCATATAGATCTCTTTTTACGACGACGTATTTTAATAGAAACACATATCGCGACAATCGCGGCAGCAGCACGTCGATTCATGGCGATGGAATGTACCACACTGAATTGCAGTCTGTGTCAGATAGTTGATTCGTGGAGACGGCAAATACACTGGAACCGGTACACTAGATGTCTACACCTATGTCGACACAAAAAATTGCTTACCGTGTGGACGCAATCGACACTAGTGTCGACATTTCTGTCGAATGTCAGTGTCGCCGTGTATACTAAGGTCGGTAGACACATATTTTAGATAGGTATCTACTAATATTGTATTAAAACACTCACCGCCACTTAATAAGGTGTCTTTCGTTCCTATTTTGAGGGAATTTTATGTATTTTGATACTATATGAGGTGCATTGAGTGCATTTGTGACCTCCTGCAGAATCCGAGAAACAGTCTGCTGAGCCATGGGCCCATCCATGTTTTGCCCCACGGACCCTTGGTAACTACCCCGTGCATAAAAATTCAAGGCAGTAAGGATCTGAAAAACATAAATCAGAATAGGTACTATGAACAATGAATAAATGTTTATTGTTATACTTATGTTTGTTTTAGAAAGTAGAAATGTTCTCCTTACCTTAACAACGGGCTCAATTCCATGACGTCTCACTTTTGGAGGTAGTAGAGGTACTATCTCCTGGCAAAGCTCTTCAAATAATTCCCGACTCAGTCTATAATTCCCGACAAACTCTAAGTCTGGAATATGACTGATAACGAGTTGATTGCGCAGGCGGCGACGGTTTATTCTACGCTCCAAACGTTCTTCACGAAGAGCAGCCAAAATTAAAATCAATCTTCCATCCATTTCGGGTCAAATCACAAAACCGAAAATCAAAAGGTAACACTTTTGGTTTCGTCGATTTGAGGCTAAAACTCCGAACAAAGATCCGTCAAATTCAAATACCTATTCGTTTCAAGCTTTCGTGAATTAGAGTAGGTTTAGAAAATTTAAATGTCAAACAATTTTCGTTCGAACGAAGATTCGTAACCAAATCAAATCAAATCAAATTATTTATTTGCCGAATACATTATAATAGGTACATGTCAGATCTTATAACTACAGTAGTGTCTATGTATTCAACCCGCAAGCAGGTGTGCAAATATTAAAAGTATTGAATAGTTAACAAAAAATAATCATATAATTAAGTTGGCAATGGTAATCAATTAAATAAAAATAATAATTATGTCAATATAAATCAAAATAATAAAAAACTATGAGACATTAACAAACAAAACAGAAATGAAACCGGAGTAGTAATTACGCGAACCTTCGATCGAAGCTTCGTTTTTCGTTGAAAAAGAGTAGACCTCCTTACGAAAAGGATAAGGTTTCATTAGGTAAGGCTTCAATGGAAAAGCATCATCAGCAATAATGACATAGGGTACATTTTTGGTCCTACCGGGAAGGGAAGTGGCTGTGGTGGTGGTATATTAAGACTACCGTCGCTTAAAGCATTTGAAAGTGAACAATTTGCAAAAACACCTCCATCGGAGATTCTTCCATTGCATCCAATGTCTGTGTAAATAAATTTGTAATTAGCATCAACTAATGCCATTAACACAACACTAAATGTGCCTTTATAATTATAGTACACACTCCCACTATGCTGGGGTGCCTGTATGACCACATGCTTTCCGTCAAGTGCTCCAAAAGCATTGGGAAAATTCCATTTGTTTTTAAAATCTTCAGATATTTTTTTCCAGCAATCTTCTGATGAAGGTACCTGCAAAAACAAAAATTAATAAAATTAATAATTTTCAGAACTCACCGCCTACCAAGAACAATAATTTGGAATCATCAGAATCGACACAAGTCAACACATTCTCTCAATCTCAAGGAATCTCTAAAAAACGGAAGAAGGAAGACGAAGTTTTAGAGCGAGCGTTAATCCTGTTAGATAAATCTGATGATGCTACCATTTTTGGTGATTTCGTGGCTGGTGCGATTCGGAATATGAGGTCAGAAGCTCGAAAAAGAGAACTAAAACGTAAAGTACAGCGTATTATTCTGGACATGGAGGAACTGGATGAATCCGATCAGTATTCACTTCCTTCTACTTCTCAATATTCTGCTCCTCATACTCCAATGCCAAATACGACATGGGAATCTACAGAAGACTCAAATCTGATGTACGAACCTTTGTAATTATTGATTGATAATTTATGTAACTTTTCATATTGCTAAATAAACAAAAAAATTACACATATAAATACTTTTTTTACTTCATCATCATCACCAGCCTATAATAGTCCACTGCTGGACATATGCCTCCCCTAATGAGCGCCATAGATGGCATCATTTTACTTACCTCCATGTAATCCTGTTTTAGAAATCTGTAGATAGCTTCGCAACATTCAGGTATTATTTTGGAGATCGTTTGTTGTGGTACTCGAAATAGGTACGCGAGCGATCGATACGAATCTCCTGAAACAAATAAAGTAAAAGACATTTTATCAATTCGATCTGTACCTACCTTTACAATCAAAAGTCAATAACGTTTATTTATTTCATTAGGCTTACAAAATAAGGACTTAAGATAAGTCACTTTTATAATTAAATCGAAGAAGAATAAACAATAAATTGATTCTATTCAGTTAAAGTGAAAAAGAAATCACTAGCAAGTTAGTTATAATATAAAAGTACTTACCTACATACTAAGTTAGATATTTTTATGGTGTAAAAATATGACTTACCTGACGCTAAAAATCTTAATGTTATCGCCAAACGTTCTTCCACACTAATAGCTAATCTCATATTCGTTTCGTATCTTGCTTCTTAATCGCAGGTGAAATCTTGTTAGATAAATATTGAAAGTCTTCGTGTTTCATCCGAATAAAGTTTTTGTAACTTTCGGGATCTTCGTCTTTCAATTCAGATAACAATTGATTAAATGCCCCTAGCTGTGCTCTTCTTTTAATCCAATCTTTTATCCATATAGATCTCTTTTTACGACGACGTATTTTAATAGAAACACATATCGCGACAATCGCGGCAGCAGCACGTCGATTCATGGCGATGGAATGTACCACACTGAATTGCAGTCTGTGTCAGATAGTTGATTCGTGGAGACGGCAAATACACTGGAACCGGTACACTAGATGTCTACACCTATGTCGACACAAAAAATTGCTTACCGTGTGGACGCAATCGACACTAGTGTCGACATTTCTGTCGAATGTCAGTGTCGCCGTGTATACTAAGCATTAGGCTTAGTGTTAGGCTACGTAGATTAGGTAGTAGTGAGTAGGAGCGCTCGGTGCTTATAGTACACCCGTGTGTACCTCTACATACAACACTCACACGTAGGGTAAAGTACCAAGCACGGGGCTATCCTACATAGCAGTTAGTTCTGTATCTCCGCCCAAGCATCACACACCCGTGCGTTCACCAGAGACGTACGTAGGGTTTAGTGTAGGTGGTTAGGCGGTTTTACAATGGTATTTACCTAATAACCACAACTGCTCTTTCTGTTCATTACACAGAAGGAGCAATTGTGGCTATTAGGTATCCATTTTTGACAAAGTATAGTTTCTGTGAAATAAAATATTTACTCTCTTGTTCTAGATACTTACACTTCTAGATACTTACTTATGTTACAACATTGTAATAATGGCAGATTCTCTACCAAGTTCTTCGTCTGGTGCGTCTAACCTATGTTTCGTCATATCGAAACGAGGCGGCGTTGTATTGCTTCATGGCGGTCATCAATATAATAAGAAAAGAGACAATAAGAATGGAACAACACTTTGGCACTGCATTCACAGATCCACAGGTCACGAAATAATCACAACAAAAGAAATGAATATTCTTAATGAAGTTAATCACCAGTGTGAAGCAAATTTTGCTACGAATGAAATAAAGAAATAACTTGAAGAATGCAAAACAAAAGCAGCTAATGAAACAGGATCATTGCAAAAGATTTATAACGAAGCCATGACTTCATTAACAGACAGTGGAATTAATATAGTGGCAAAAAATCCGGAATTCGCGAATGTAAAACATGGATTATATAACAGTAGAAAAAAAGGATTTGGAATCGATCGCATTGTTGAAAAAGATATGCTGAAGTTGTGGATTCTGAAAAAATACAGTGATTTTTTGTTAGCTGATTATAATGACGACACAAAAAGAATTTTAGTATTCGCAAATCAAGAAGCGAGGAAAAATATTACCAAAATTAAGGACATTTTCGCAGATGGCACTTTTAGATGTGCGGTAAAGCCATTTTATCCATTATATACACCATATTTGGCGATATTTACTCCGGTGAAAATTCAAAGAATGTCGTCCCATTGATTTACGCATTAGCGGCCTTTACACACACACTCTATCGCGCGTGAAACAGCAATCGTGCGCGGAAGAGCGCGCGTATAAAGGAAGTGAAAGAGTAAGGAAAAGACAACGCGCCGCGCTCGGCAGTCGGATGCCGTGTGGTGACGGCATAATATGCCGTGTGGTGACGGCATAATATAGAATTTTACCACCCCAACTCATCCCGTGGGTGTCGTAAGAGGCGACTAAGGGAAACACACCGGGGGGCGGGCAGCAGCGCCCTCTGCAGAACTACTCCACTAAACTGCGATCCCCAACCCGCATGCCCAGCGTGGGGATTATGGGCAATTACCCCCAATGATAAGAACCGCCACAAAATGGCCCCCAGTTCCCGGCCGCCTCGCTATTCCTGGCCATGGTAGCGGCCACGGTAACGTCGGGGCAGGGGGTGCTAGGAATCTCCGGGCTACATTAGGCTACCACACCCCACATACACTGACCCTGGCAACGTTTAACGGACGCACTCTGAGGCTTGATCACCATCTAGCGCAGTTGGAAGTGGAGCTAGAGAACATTAAATGGCATGTTCTAGGGTTATGTGAAGTCCGTAGAGAGGGGGAGGACACTGTAACCCGAGTCTAAGGACTCGGGCCATCTTCTCTACTTTCGCGAGGGTGCATCCCAGGGTGGCGTAGGTTTCCTCGTCAATAAGGCCCTCTCTAACAACGTCGAAGAAATCTCCAGTGTGTCGACCAGGGTAGCGTACCTGATCCTTCGGCTGTCTAAGCGCTACAGCTTGAAGGTCATTCAGGTCTACGCACCGACCTCGGCACACTCGGATGATGAAGTGGAGGATATGTACGAAGACATATCCAAAGCCTTACATCACACCACCAAGGCTCACTTCAACGTTGTTATGGGGGACTTTAACGGCAAGGTGGGAACCCAGACTGGCAACGAATCCCGAATAGGCCCGCATGGTTTTGGTGTTCGAAATCACAGGGGACAAATGCTCGTCAACTTCCTCGAGAAAGAGGGGCTGTTCTTAATGAACTCTTTCTTTAAGAAACAGCCCCAAAGGAAGTGGACATGGCGGAGTCCCGATTCTGTGACAAAAAATGAGATCGACTTCATCATGACGGATAGCAAGCATATATTCAGAGATGTCTCCGTGATCAACAGGTTCAATACCGGATCTGATCACCGACTCCTTCGAGGCTCTCTGAATATAAATTTGAAGCTTGAAAGAAACCGTCTGATGAAGTCCACGCTCCGACCGAACCCAATCCAAATCATGGCGGGCACCGAGAAGTTTCAGCAGCTTCTCGGGGATAGATTCGCTGCCTTGGAACCCACTGATGACGCTGACGAGACCCTACACAATCTGGTAGAAACGCTGAGGGACGAGGGCATCAAGTTTTGCAAAAAGCAGCGTACTGGTAAGAAGTCCAAACTCTCGGATGAGACTCTTGGGCTGATGACAAAAAGACGGGAAACCACCCAAGCGACTTCGTCAGAGAGGTCAGACCTGAACAAGCGAATTGCGAAGATGGTACGACGCGACCTTCGGAGCTCTAATACACGCCTCATTGAAGAGGCGATAGAGCGAAACCGAGGGTCCAAAGTATTCACTCAGCAGCTTGGAAGGAGCCACCTGAGGAAGCTTTCAACGCACGACGGAAGGACCGTATTGTCGAAGCCGGAGATATCGGCCGAGATAGAGGACTTTTATGGCCGTTTATACGCTGCACATGCTCCCCGTTCCCAACGAGACGACCACAATTCTAGAGCCACCTTGATACGCCACTATACCGACGAACTGCCAGACATCAGTCAAGACGAGATCGTGTTAGCTCTGAGGCAGCTTAAAAATGGAAAAGCCCCCGGTGAGGACGGAATAACATCAGAGCTTTTGAAAGCTGGAGGATACCCTGTTATACAGGAGTTACAGAGCCTCTTCAACGCCGTCCTTCACAGTGGGAGAACTCCAAAGGCGTGGAGTGGGAGTTTGGTGGTGCTCTTTTTTAAGAAGGGAGATAAAACCCTTCTTAAAAATTATAGACCCATCTCGCTCCTAAGTCACGTCTATAAGCTTTTCTCACGAGTTATATCGAACCGTCTCGCCAGGAGACTCGACGAGTTTCAGCCACCGGAGCAGGCTGGGTTTCGCGGAGGATATGGTACCATAGACCACATTCACACAGTGAGGCAGATTATACAGAAGTCCGAAGAGTATAATCAGCCCCTGTGTCTGGCTTTTGTGGACTATGAGAAGGCCTTTGACTCCGTTGAAACCTGGGCTGTTCTACAATCCTTACAGCGATGCCAAGTAGACTATCGTTATATCGAGGTGCTGAGATGTCTCTACGAAGCCGCTACGATGAGTGTCCGAGTACAGGACCAGCAGACTAAACCGATCCAACTGCGCAGAGGAGTGAGGCAGGGGGATGTCATATCCCCGAAACTGTTCACGAGCGCGTTGGAAGATATGTTTAAGACGCTGGACTGGAAAGACAAGGGCATCAACATAAACGGCGACTACATCTCACACCTGCGATTCGCTGATGACATAGTCTTAATGGCGGAGTCGCTAGAGGAGCTGAACCGGATGCTGGACAGTCTAGCTTCAGCCTCCCGATGTATCGGTCTTGGCATGAATTTGGATAAAACCAAAGTCATGATCAATGCCCACATTGATCCAAGACCGGTGATCGTACATGGCCACCTTCTCGAAATTGTTTCTGAGTACACTTACCTCGGGCAGATTTTGCAGTTGGGTAAAAACAATTTCGAGAAGGAAGCCAAGAGGAGGATCCAGCTAGGCTGGGCAGCGTTCGGAAAATTACGTCGAGTCTTCTCGTCATCCATACCGCAATGTTTGAAAACGAAAGTTTTTAATCAATGCGTCCTACCAGTCATGACCTACGGAGCTGAGGCGTGGACACTCACGATAGGGTTGGTCCACCAGTTCAAAGTCGCTCAGCGCGCTATGGAAAGAGCTATGCTCGGAGTTTCTCTGAAGGATAGGATTCGTAACCAATTCATCCGACAGAGAACTAAAGTAGATAGATAGATAGATAAACATTTATTTGGTTCACAAACATAGGCAGCATACAAACTAACATACTATTAAGAATAAAACTAATACACTAACAAATAAACTTATACAAAAAACAAAGTCATCGACATAGCTCAGAGAATTAGCCAACTGAAGTGGCAGTGGGCCGGCCATATATCTCGAAGAACCGATAACCGCTGGGGTAAACGTGTTCTTGAGTGGAGACCGCGACTCGGTAAACGTAGTGTAGGACGCCCTCCGGCCAGGTGGGATGACGATCTGCGAAAGACTGCTGGCAGATGCTGGATGCGACAAGCCGAAGACAGGGCGCTATGGCGCTCATTAGGGGAGGCCTATGTCCAACAGTGGACTAACATAGGCTGATGATGATGATGATGATGATGATATGAGCATTCAAATTTAATGGATGAATAAGTGCTATTATTATTATAAAACTGATGATTATACATAGATACTAAATAAGTTAATATTAGACTTTTATTTATAATACGAATAATTTATTTACCTTTAAATAATCCAGCTTCAAGCATTCATAAACAGCTCGACACGTTTCTGGTATTATTTTAGAAAGAGATGGAGCTGATATTCCGGTTCTGAATTTCAGGTCTTCGAATGAACGTCCTGTAGCGAGGTATCGAAGGGTTGCTGCTAAACCTGCTTCTGCATTAATACTCTCTCTCATAACAGTGTCTTGCTTTGATATTTTATGTTTGATTTTATGTAACAACATATTAAATAACTGATTATCCATACGCAAATAGTTCTTGAAATCGTCCGGATAGTTTTCTCGTAGTTCTTCAATCAAAGGCATATGAGAATATTGCTGTCTGTATTTTTTAACCCACACTGATCGTTTCTTTTTCTTTTTGAGTTGTACCAGCGAGCATCATAACTTGCGCCACACGATATTTTCTATCCATTTTTCACCGCAACACCCGCGTTCTTCAGTAAAACCACAGTATACATATGGACCAGTATCGAAACTAAGCCTAGTTGAAGAAATAAATACCTACGCTCCATTATAGCACTAGGGTTGTACCTAACTTTACGGCGGCGCGCGCAGACACTGTAGCGCAGGTGGCGCGTGGGCAACGCTCATGAGCGGCTGCAAACCGTACCGTGTTTCAATCCGAAAATGCATGTGATTTCTACCTAGCAATTAAAAAAACATTTCTTAATATGTCAATCTTAATTATTACAAATGATTCACATAAAATTACTTGCGTCTACTACGACACGTCGGAATTCTTTATAGGAATTTTTGTATAAAATATTTTCATTCTAGCTATACAACCTGAAAGATAAATTCAAGAATTCATTATGATCAATTACACGGACTCATTATTCGATAACAATAATAATAATAATAGTACATTTTTCTTATATTAATCAGCAGGAAGTTTAAAATACGAAAGCTCCGGTTTCGATGAAACTGAGTTCACACAGCTGTATACAACGCAATATTATCGAGCATTTTTCAAAAAACTAAATTACGCATGAACGCTCGTCGCGACGCGACAACCGCTACTGACAGCACTGCGAAAACCCCTTAGAGCTCTCGTAAATGCGCATGCTTGTGTGAGTGAGCCGTTTCGAGCGTTTGTAGGTAGTTTCCACACTGTCTATATGTACACTGTGGTAAAACTGTATGAACTGCACACATTCCAACACGCGCCAGTTTCGCGCGATCTATCCCGCGCGATTAGCCTTTACACGACCGCTCATTCCGCTGAGGAAAACAAACACGAGTAATCGCGCGCGAATGAACGGGGAAGCGTAAAAACCTTACAAATATAATCGCGTGCGAATGAGCGTGCAGGCTTTCCCGCGCGCAATAATGTACGTTCCAAAGCACGCGCGATAGAGTGTGTGTGTAAAGGCCGCTATTGCTGCCAGATAAAAAACAAGACACATATGATTAACTATTATATTTCATAGTTCCATTAGTAGAAGATAATTAATTTTACACAGGTAGTGACTTAATCCATTCGGTAGCATGCGCACATTTCAGAGAATCGATTTAAATCGATGCACAACACTAAAACATTAGGTTAGGCCTTCCCAACCCTATAATCACTCGCAGAGCGCCATTCTTTTTCCGTGCGCGGTAGCATAAGCACGCTTTAACTTTCTGTTCCGAGCGTTTGGAAAATAAAATGTGAATTTACGAAAAAAGCAAAACCAAGGTTAATGGTATTTAGCGGTATCAAGCAGAAATCAAAAGTGAGAACAAAAACAAGCGTTTCTATGTCCTCGAATTACGAGTAGTGTCGAGTAGTATAGACTTCTCGAAAAATGAAGGTAAGTTTTATCATTAAATAAATTCATGACAAGATGTTATAAATCCTTATATTGTAACCATACCATCTGCCTGGAAGGTTTACTGTAGGTACTCCACGATGGCTAGTGAAGATGAGTTATCTACCTAGTTGTTTGACTGTAGGTCACTCACGGAGGTTATAAAATCATCTAGAATAATCTAGACGTTGTAATTGCATATAGTAACCATACCATACCATCATAAAGTCTGCCTGGAGGGTTTACTGTAGGTACTCCACGATGGCTAGACAGGATGAGTTAACTACCTAGTTGTTTGACTGTAGGTCACTCACGAAGGTTATAAAATCATCTAGAATAATCTAGATGTAAATTCATATAGTGTACCCATACCATACCATCATAAAGTCTGCCTGGAGGGTTTACTGTAGGTACTCCACGATGGCTAGACAGGATGAGTTAAACTACCTGGTTGTTTGACTGTAGGTCACCCACAAAGGTTATAAAATCATCTAGAAAAATCTAGATGTTGTAATTTTTTACAATTAAACCATGCCATCTTAAAGTCTGCCTGGAGGATTTACTGCAGGTACTTCACGAAGGCTAGACAGGATGAGTTAGAACCTAAGGTTATAAAGCAAGTAGACATCCCACTCTGCATATCAATTATATACATAAGTTTGTACATCCGTGCAAAACCGTACACACAATAATAACACATCATATCATGAAAACATGACCACCATGAACATTAAAAATCTCGCAGTTGAACTGCAGCAAGAATAACAATTGAAAACTTAGCAGTTTGACTGCAGGTTATTCACAAAGGCCATAAAGCAAGTAGATAGTCATCTACTTTGTACCATTGGATTTGACATACCTTGAAATAACCATGTCAATAATTTGTTCCGATGACAAAAAATTGTCGACAAAGAACAAGAAGGTAGTCAGCTACTCTGCATTAAATTAAATATTCCTAGAACTAAACATGTACTGATATTGTGCCGATGAAAAATATTTTCCACTACCCGCAAAAATATTGTTGAAGTGGAATTGGGTTCCTTGCAGATAAGTTAGCCCTAAATTAATGAAACAACTCTTATTAATTTGCTATCCCTGTAGATAACGAAGCAGGTGCCCGTTGATTAAAACCCTTGAATGAAACTAATGACCTAAAAACTAGGATATTGACGGACTTAAAATTACCAGATTACATCAAAATTTATAATATAATTGAAAAACTAAAGCAAGCACCAAACCGGTGGCCCGCGGCTGCGTCATCCGTCGGCAAACAAGGGGGGGGGGCGAGAGGTGACCATGACGGCGCCCCGCGCGCCAGGCACAGAGTACATACATATACCCCAGTCGAAATCGACTCACGCGCCGGCGCGGCGCCACTGCTGGCGCCGGCTGCGCACCTACCGTCGTCGTCGGTGCATACACTAGTGCCTACACCTCCACCTTCAAAAGTAGCAGGTACCTACCTACTTGAAGGCAGATTGCATCATTATTTTAACTGTTGGTTATTACTAAAAAACAAGTTTGTTTTAAACAACGTTTTGATATGAACGACTAGCAATTTACGCAGCCGTTATAATGCCTTATATCTTGGCAAAATTTGATTAGTCTCTTTGACAAAAAAATAGCAATAAAGAATTTATTAAAAGTTTAGTGCAATTGGTACCGTCTTGCAAAATGATTATTGCTAGCACCATACATTTCAATGATGATTAATATGCAACATTGTTGACATGCAACAGTTCCCACAAGTTTATTTTAATTTTAAAATCCTAAGACAGATCCGAAAAACATTATTATAGAAGATAAGAAGATCTCATGTAATTATAACAACAATGTTATTTTACAATTACATCAATAATTTATCACAAGGAACCAAATTTATTGGTAGATAAAAACTCCTCAACATTTTTATTAGCTTTTCTTAACGCATTCACTGCCGAGCCTTAAAGGCGGACGTGCCCTGTGTTATCTGACGGTGATGAAGATAAACAAGAGCTTGATGGGCCATTAAAGTGTTCGTTTTATCGCATTCACTGCCCAGCCTTGGCGGTGCTACCCAAAATTCAGGGGCGCGCCGCCGCAGCCGCCTGACGGCGATGGAGATGGACATGTAGGTACCTCCTGGACCATAAAAGTGTTAGTATTATTACATTCACTGCCCAGCCTCAGAGGTACGACTCGATGGGGCCAATCGCCTGTTCGCGTTAGACATGGATGTGTTCGTTGTGTGCAATAAAATATTTTAAGTTTTCGAGTTGAGGCTGCAATTATGTCCCTTTATATTTAATTTTATTAAAGGAGTGAGTTAACATAGCATAAGCTATGAAGAATGCCTTAGTGGCACGAATAAAATTATGTAAATGATTTTTTAAAATTTCTTGGGTTGCAGAATTAAGTATGAGCAAATAAACATGAAGCTAAACAAATATTGAGTAAAAAATAAACTAAAATAAAAAATTGGGTACAGTCGTCACAATTTTTATTGAAATTACTGCGTTTTGCTGCGTGTCCAGCTGTTAAATATTTATGGCTAGCATTAGACAAGGTCATGCATGGCCAAAAATAATATTAAATGAATAATGTTGGACAATTTACACAGCATCATCTAGCTCCAGTAAAAAAGAAAAAATCCTGATGAGTGAGAATTACAAAACGCTAAGAAATGATTCATTTTCAAACCTAATATTTACAGATAACTATTGTCCTAGATGCTGCTTGCAATGGCATAATAATATGCGCAATCGGTCACTGTACCGAATTTTGACTACAACTGAACGAGCGGCTTTTTAATGCCTTTTAGACTTTCTTTTTGATAGATGAATTTCCGAAATACTGATGTATAGCTATGACGAAAGCAATAAGTAAATAACTTGGGTGGCACACTATCCTCTCATTTTAATGATACTGGTAAGGGTTATTATGCCAGTGGAGCGAGCAGTTCATAGATTTTGCATCTAATATGAATATAAATATCAATCTACTTAGACATTGAATTAGAACTAACTCAGACTAATTTACACTTTCAAAATTGTATATTATTTCACTCTAACTTACAGTTTTTCGTATGTTGACTGACACTTTTGTTTAAAGAAGCAGTAGATGCTTTCACGTTCTCTTGAGATAAATATTATTTTTTTCTTAATGGTTAAGCTTTGCCAATTGTTGAAAAGGTTTTATAGAAATCAATAACGAACAATCAACAGGAATTATTGTATTTCCTAACCAGCCTTCTCAGGCTAAGTCCCCTCTATCGAAGAAGATATGCATGAACATATTGTTGGACAATATTTTGCACTCTTATTTAGGGTATACCTGCCAATAAACGAGACTGCGTGTGCTTGTCTCCGGGAAGCGTTTTGACCGATCCACAAATTTATTCATTATGAATCACTAAATCTCATGATTGCTTGTTTTTCTGAAGGAATCTGTAAAAACCTTATAAGTTATATAAAGTAGATATTGTTAGAAGAATAACATAATAAATTAATTGGATGCTCAAATCATAGCTGTAATACTCGTATATTTAACAGAATATTTTCAGGGTGTTTCATAAAGTTTGCTGAATTTGCACGGATCGACCACTTAAAGGCCACAAATTATCTTGTTCCTTTAAAGGAGCATACTAGTACAGCAGCCGTGTGTCAATACAATTTCATATGGGACCCCCAAACAGTTCTAGATATCATCGACAGTTCTAAGATTTTATGTTTTTGTAGTGCGTAAGCCTTCGCACCCGGGGTCCCACCGAAATCGAATCATCATCATCATCACCAGCCTATAATAGTCCACTGCTGGACATAGGCCTCCCCTAATGAACTAAAAAATATTCGAAATCGAATATTTTTGCAATATTATTTAATTTCATCAATAACTTTAATTGTTATAACAATATTGATTTAACAAAACGCAAAATAATAATAATAATAATGATCAGCAGAATTTAAAATCTCTGCAGCAGGTCGCAACCCATATGAAATAACCCTCATATTTATCAAAAATATTTAACTACATTTAGATAATTATTATAATCCTCTATCCAGCTATAAGTTCACTAGATCTATAGTTATGTGGCACAAGTAAAAATAGGAAGTGAATTTTAATTATTTATTCATCAAAAACGGTCACATACTCTCGTTATATAGTATGGTGATTATGATGTTAGGAGAGCAAGCGGAATCGACGTTGCTACTTCCGGCGCACATAGCACGCGCCATGCAGCAATGTCGAGCGCAAAAGCCACTGGTCTTTCCATGCAGGATGTCAGAATGAATACTTGACAAAATTCAAAAGCCTTATAAAAAAAAAAAAGTGGTCAAATTTTATCAAATATTGATAGTTCAGTTAAACAGTGGTAATAGAAATGTTATTCATGCAGTATAATAGATGATTAGAGGAACTTAACAAGTGAAGTATAATCACTATTATATGAAAAGTTCCATTAGTAGAAGATACAAGAACCCACCCACCACATCCCAGCTCAAGTTTTTGGTTATTATCCTCTAAAAAGAATGGCGCTCTGCGAGTGATTATAGGGTTGGGAAGGCCTAACCTAATGTTTTAGTGTTGTGCATCGATTTAAATCGATTCTCTGAAATGTGCGCATGCTACCGAATGGATTAAGTCACTACCTGTGTAAAATTAATTATCTTCTACTAATGGAACTTTTCATATAATAGTGATTATACTTCACTTGTTAAGTTCCTCTAATCATCTATTTTCTATGATAAAATTGCAATTGCCAAATTGGTGACCTTCTAAAATGACTACAGACTATGAAAAGGCTGCAATGAATGCAATCAAAGTGATTTTCCCAAATGTTACTATTGGAGGATGATATTTTCATTTTAGTCAGGCCTTGTGTAGAAAGGCGAAAAAATTAAATGTTTTTAAAGAGTCAAGCCACAAAAGACACATTGCATTATGTGCTGCCCTCTCTTTAGTGCCATTAGAAGAAGTCGACAACGGATGGTTTTATATAATAGAAGATTGTTCTACAGAAAATAAAAATATATGTGATTATAATGATTATTTTATTAATACGTGGATAAAAGATGAACATTTAAGAAGCAGATGGAATTTTTGTGGTCAAATGCATAGCACCACTAATAATGTGGCATTCAAAAATTATTAAATATTTAAATGGCCAAACATATTAAAATTATAAGAAATTTTAGTAGAAGAAGCATCTTTAACAACAATAAAGATGGCTAAATTTAAAAACGTAGCATCCTCGAAAAATCGTAGAAACAGTGCCATTGAAAAAGATATCTACAATTATAATGAGACAAATTAGTTGACGACCCAGGAAAGAAGAAGGTTCTGCGTGTGTGATCGTGCACCTCATAAAATTGCGTTTATTTCAGTTAAAATAGTGCTATGAAAAACAGATGAAAAATTTGTAAATAAAATAAATAAATTTTGCGTTGCTTTGCTTCGGTTTTGTAAAGTGATGCGCCCTTCTGAGACCACCGTATCACCGACGATACTTCAACAAAATATACAGGGTTAATTTTAATACACCAGCAACCTTCGAGAATCAGATTCGTTATCTACCCAGCAACATGCTGAGTTGATACCTTTTTGACTTGACACTCGAAGGTTTGCCAGGCAGGTTGCAGAGGTTATTGGTACCTACTTTTTAATCCGTAATTCTAATTAGGTTTCTTTTTTCTCTGTTTTGTTTTTTAAGTTTTGTAATACTAATAAATTTGTACCCAGTTTAAGTTATTTTTAAGATGTACTTAGGTATGTATGGTTAATAGTTGAGTGTCGTGTCAAATAAATGTTTTCATGTCAAATAATTTTTTTCATTTCATTTCAGATTTCTAGCATGTAAATACGCAGATTCCACTTTTTAAATAAGCCTACACTAAACAATGAAAAGTGAATAAAAGCTATCATCGATATTACTCTCGATAGCATTGATATTACTTAAATAGTATCCAGTCCTAAGCCTAGTCAAGTATGAAGGGATTGTGGCAGCGTTCCCGAACCTCCCGATAAAACGGGAGATCTACTGATTTCTAAACCTATCTCCCGATCTACCGTAAAGCGATCAAGTTCTCCCATTTTTTACCCACAAAAAAATATGAATGCATCCATTGAATTTTTAAATAAGCTTAGAACGCACCTTTAACAACACAAGCCGATGGCAGGGGATTTACCGGGCCGAACAGGGCCGAACGAATTGTATGTTTGCTTGCACTTGTACGTCACTGAGCGTTGTGGTAAAATGAACAAATGATGAATGAAAAGATCTTTTATTTAAAGGTAGATGCTTAGATTTCTACATTGAAGCTTGCAGACAAATCGTGAGTCGATTTCCGTTAAAAAATAATATATTAAAGGATTTAGTCGCTTTCTGTCCTAATCATGTAAAAACCGGTGCTACAGCGTCTATTGTCCACATATGCAGAGCTTTTCCAAATTTAATTAATCAGGTCGATCTGCAAAAACTTGACACTGAATGGAGAGAAGTTCGTAATATAAATCATATAGAATCAAGTGACCCTATAGCGTTTTGGGGAGCTATAAGGCAAATAAAGACTGGTGATGGTTCGCCAAAATTTCCCATTTTGGTAAAATTTGTTTTTGACATATTTACTCTACCTCATTCTTCGGCTAATGTAGAAAGGATTTTTTTAAGCATAAATTTATTGAAAACGAAGCAAAGAAACAGACTTTCATCTTATTCAATTGAAGGCCTTTTACATAACATACCAAACGCCATATGGACGGTGCTAGTTGCTTCGATTTTAATATTGACAAAAACATGTATTAATATGTCAAAAGAACGTTGGTATGACAAAACTGATTGAATTTTCTTAATAAATCTGTACAAAAGAGCTTTATTTTTATTTTATTTACAACTTTGAAAAACTCCCGTTTTCTACCGATATTTTGTCCACATTTCTACCGTATTATTTTTCTTTGGTTTGGTAACACTGGATTGTGGACTCAGTACAGTACATACATACCTACTACCTATGAATAAGAAAAATGAATGAAGCGAGCAATTGATATTAAATAGGTAGGTATGCGCGCGCAAGCGTGCGCGCCGTCCTGAATAGAACATAGAGCTACTAAATTCACAACGGTTCAATAAAAACTTAAATAATTTCTAATTAATGTACCTATTGAGTTATTTCAAAAGTTGTTGCTGATGATGCTAGGAACCTGGTTCTTGAATGTAGCTGGTGTATTAAAATTAACCCTGTAGTTTTTAGCGCCAACTAACGAATTTGATTAGCACTTTGTTCGCTGCTTGTTAGCTAGTTGACTGTGCCTACCGTTCTGTTGCACCTGTTAGCCGCACAATCACATGTAGTGTGGTTGACGACCACCTACTTAAATAAAAAATTTTGTGCAATCTTCGTCATGTCGACTTCATAATCAGGTAACTTTTGATATTGTTTTAGTTATTTGGTAGTTGTTTGATTGTTTTGATTTGAATTTGTAAACTATAGTTTTTAGTAAAGAAAACATTCAAATTACATTAATTTCTAAGATATTTAGGGCCCAGTTTTCTGCTTTGGGCATTCATGGCTTGTAATTTGCATTTTTGCAGAATTGAAGGATCGTGCAATAGAAGATTTATTGGTGGACTCTCACGAGTCTGAATACGTAGAAGAAGATGAAGACAATTTGGAAAACTTAGAAGTGGAGGCAGAAGGTGTTGTCGAGGAATTGGTTCCTCGTGAAGAAGAGGATTGGGATTCGTCTGATGATGAGCCTCTTACAGAGGTTTTTCGTTCAAACAGTTGCAGGTCTACAAATCGTCCCCTGAGATGGTATCGTTCTGAAGAATTTGATAATTCTGCCAAAGATGAAGATCCCCTACTGGAAATCAATCCCAGTTTGTTCGAGGTGACGTCTGATTGTACCAATATTTCCAGCGTGATTCGAAGTGGAAATTCTCTAAATACGACTCCAGCAGAACTTAACTACTAAAACTAAACTAAAACTTTCATAGGGTGCTCTATGGCTATGAGCGTTCAAGGCCTTCCTCGACTCAGGATGTTCTGGGCTACAGAAACTAGAGTTAACTTGATTGCTCAAAACATTACCCGCAATAGATATTTCAAGCTACGATCGAATATAAAAAAGTTGTCCAAGATCACACAGTTACTGTGCTGAGAAGGAAATTGACAGATTCTGGAAGATCCAGCCTATTGGGTCTGGTATAGAACAAGGATATAGAGAAAATAAAAGGGAGAGATGTGTGGCGGTTGGCGACACAAAAGGCAATAAATGCAGAAAAAAGGAAAGATGTGATCAAACTTCTGAAAAATAGTCTGGGCAACATTGGAAAGAGCAAAATGATTTAAAGTGGTACAGAGATATTCTCTTTGAAAAAGCAGAAGAAGCTGCAGTGGAAGATGAAGAAGAAGTAGCTGCAATGGAAGCGTGTGACTGCTTGGAACTCGTTAAAGGGTTACATGTTTAGTTTACGTAATGTTTAGGTATCCTATTAAGATTGTGATAATAACATCTCCAAAACCTCACAAAAAAAGTGACATGTCCACTTTTGTCACTTCAAAAGGTGACAAGTCCACTACCCTGTCTTTCAAAAGGTAACATGTCATAAGGTTCGTGTCAAAAGGTGAAATTTCTATCCATTTGTTTTAATTTTTTTTCTCAGCAGTTTTTCGTCTAAAATCCCCAGATTTTTCATATTATAACATAATAATGAGCCGTGGTGGAGCCGTGTGGTGCCGGCATAGAATTTCACCACCCCAACTCTTCCCGTGGGTGTCGTAAGAGGCGACTAAGGGAAACACACCCGGGGGGCGGGCAGCAGCGCTCTCTGCAGAACTACTCCACTGAACTGCGATCCCCAACCCGCATGCCCAGCGTGGGGATTATGGGCAATAACCCCTTGATGATTTTTATATTTACACAAGGAGGCAAAGACCAGCATGTATAGGGCTAGCGCTACGGGGAGAAGAAACTGGCTCTCCCAGAGATTGAGGTCTCTACATGACTCAATCCTGGAATCTCCCATTTTGAGCATGACAACGGACGTCATGCTTCCACGCCATGTGTTTGAAAAACACTTTAAAGTGGAACTACCTTCTAGAGAAGACTGGTCGAATAGCCAGCTACTCTGGAAGGACGGGTGCCTGAATTGGTACACGGATGGTTCCAAAATGGGACTGGATGTAGGCTGCAGAATTTATGGAGAGCGACCCAAATTCGCTGGTAGCATAAACCTGGGTATATACGCCTCCATTTTCCAAGCAGAAGTGTTCGCCATTCTCGAATGCGCAGACATAAACCTGCAAAAGCGATACTCCAACCAAACAATATATATCAACTCTGATAGCCAGGCTGCTCTTCTAGCACTGGCGGAAGAATCGCCCCTCCATCTTCTAGGAGAATGTGGAGCATTGATGCATAAACGTAGCATCATTCTGGGCAAGCACCTGCTAAACCCAGATGAACTACGTGACATCACCCCGAAGAAAATCCTTCAGTTCTTAGTAGCTGCAAGGGTAAGTGGCGAACTATAACGCCGCATCTTCGGCGGTGAACCTACGAAGTGGCGATCACAATAGGCCTATCAATGGCCGCAGCGATACTATAGCCACCAAAAGCAAATAAAAAAAAAAAAAAAAAAATAAAAACCCCTTGATGATGACAACCGCCAAAAAATGGCCCCCTGATCCTGTCTAAGCGCTACAGCTTGAAGGTCATTCAGGTCTACGCAACGCACCGACCTCGGCACACTCGGATGATGAAGTGGAGGATATGTACGAAGACATATCCAAAGCCTTACATCACACCACCAAGGCTCACTTCAACGTTGTTATGGGGGACTTTAACGGCAAGGTGGGAACGCAGACTGGCGACGAATCCCGAATAGGCCCGCATGGTTTTGGTGTTCGAAATCACAGGGGACAAATGCTTGTCAACTTCCTTGAGGGGTTGTTCTTAACGAATTCTTTGTTTAAGAAACAGCCCCAAAGGAAGTGGACATGGCGGAGTCCCGATTCTGTGACAAAAAATGAGATCGACTTCATCATGACGGATAGCAAGCATATATTTAGAGATGTCTCAGTGATCAACAGGTTCAATACCGGATCTGATCACCGACTCCTTCGAGGCTCTCTGAATATAAATTTGATGAAGTCCACGCTCCGACCGAACCCAATCCAAATCATGGCGGGCTCCGAGAAGTTTCAGCAGCTTCTCGGGGATAGATTCGCTGCCTTGGAACCCACTGATGGCGCTGACGAGACCCTACACAATCTGGTAGAAACGCTGAGGGACGAGGGCATCAAGTTTTGCAAAAAGCAGCGTACTGGTAAGAAGTCCAAACTCTCGGATGAGACTCTTCGGCTGATGACAAAAAGACGGGAAACCACCCAAGCGACTTCGTCAGAGAGGTCAGACCTGAACAAGCGAACTGCGAAGATGGTACGACGCGACCTTCGGAGCTCTAATACACGCCTCATCGAAGAGGCGATAGAGCGAAACCGAGGGTCCAAAGTATTCACTCAGCAGCTTGGAAGGAGCCACCTGACGAAGCTTTCAACGCACGATGGAAGGACCGTATTGTCGAAGCCGGAGATATCGGCCGCTTTTATGGCCGTTTATACGCTGCACATGCTCCCTGTTCCCAACGAGACGACCACGATTCTAGAGCCACCTTGATACGCCACTATACCGACGAACTGCCAGACATCAGTCAAGACGAGATCGTGTTAGCTCTGAGGCAGCTTAAAAATGGAAAAGCCCCCGGTGAGGACGGAATAACATCAGAACTTGTGAAAGCTGGAGGATACCCTGTTATACAGGAGTTTTGTAACTCCTGTATAACAGGGTATCCTCCAGCCTCTTCAACGCCGTCCTTCACAGTGGGAGAACTCCAAAGGCGTGGAGTGGGAGTTTGGTGGTGCTCTTTTTTAAGAACTCGCTCCTAAGTCACGTCTATAAGCTTTTCTCATTAGTTATATCGAACCGTCTCGCCAGGAGACTCGACGAGTTTCAGCCACCGGAGCAGGCTGGGTTTCGCGGAGGATATGGTACCATAGACCACATTCACACAGTGAGGCAGATTATACAGAAGTCCGAAGAGACCGAAGAATCAGCCCCTGTGTCTGGCTTTTGTGGACTATGAGAAGGCCTTTGACTCCGTTGAAACCTGGGCTGTTCTACAATCCTTACAGCGATGCCAAGTAGACTATCGTTATATCGAGGTGCTGAGATGTCTTTACGAAGCCGCCACTATGAGTGTCCGAGTACAGGACAAGCAGACTAAACCAATCCACCTGCGCAGAGGAGTGAGGCAGGGGGATGTCATATCCCCGAAACTGTTCACGAGCGCGTTGGAAGATATGTTTAAGACGCTGGACTGGAAAGACAAGGGCATCAACATAAACGGCGACTACATCTCACACCTGCGATTCGCTGATGACATAGTCTTAATGGCGGAGTCGCTAGAGGAGCTGAACCGGATGCTGGACAGTCTAGCTTCAGCCTCCCGATGTATCGGTCTTGGCATGAATTTGGATAAAACCAAAGTCAATGGCCACGTTGATCCAAGACCGGTGATCGTACATGGCCACCTTCTCGAAATTGTTTCTGAGTACACTTACCTCGGGCAGATTTTGCAGTTGGTAAAAACAATTTCGAGAAGGAAGCCAAGAGGAGGATCCAGCTAGGCTGGGCAGCGTTCGGAAAACTACGTCGAGTCTTCTCGTCATCCATACCGCAATGTTTAAAACGAAAGTTTTTAATCAGTGCGTCCTACCAGTTATGACCTACGGAGCTGAGACGTGGACACTCACGATAGGGTTGGTCCACCAGTTCAAAGTCGCTCAGCGAGCTATGGAAAGAGCTATGCTCGGAGTTTCTCTGAAGGATAGGATTAGTAACGAATACATCCGACAGAGAACTAAAGTCATCGACATAGCTCAGAGAATTAGCAAACTGAAGTGGCAGTGGGCCGGCCATATATCGCGAAGAACCGATAACCGCTGGGGTAAACGTGTTCTTGAATGGAGACCGCGACTTGGTAAACGTAGTGTAGGACACCCTCCAGCCAGGTGAGATGACGATCTGCGAAAGACTGCTGGCAGATGCTGGATGAGACAAGCCGAAGACAGGGCGCTATGGCGCTCATTAGGGGAGGCCTATGTCCAGCAGAGGACTAACATAGGCTGATGATGATGATGAACATAATATATTTCTTTCTACACTTCTTTCTTTCTATACAATTGTTTCAAGCAAAAAATGTGTGTGGAATTAAAACCGGGAACGTTTTTTCGATTTCTGGAAAAATAACAACGGAGGACATGACCCCCTTTGTGATATTCACCTCCTCAAATGATAAAACAGATTCTGATTATGTTAAAAAAGCACTACGGTCAAGACTGGAATGTAAGACCGGAACTTGAATTTTACGAAAAAGTTATAAGTGGTCCAGACTTCGAAGAAGAAGAAAGGGAAGACACTGAGCTATGTGAAATGAGAGATTTAGATTTAGGCCGAGTATAGTATTCATAACAATAATGAATAAAACCCGTAAAAATAAATTATTATTATTGCGTTATTTTTTCTAAAAAGCTTCTTCCTAACTCAACAAGCCAACAAGTCCACATAATAGGTATTATGAATATTTTTATCAATAAAAAAATTCCATGAGGCATATCAAAATAATAATCAAAATGAGATAAGGACATCACTATCATCCGTGACGTCATATAATCTATCAAGAATCAAAGGGAGCTATATCCAATAACAAAGACAGCTAAATCCAGAAGTCACTATCAAATACAGCTAAGTGCTTTACTTATTTTACAAAATATTGGTCCTAGTACCCGTTATGCTCGGTTTTTGTTATAATTTTCTGTTTGAATTGACTAAAACAATTACAACTTTATTTCTTAAAATTCATTTAATTATACAAAAATTCTATTTTTATTCAGTTTAATTTTTTTGATTAAGCTGGGTCTGATTTTACACCCCTCATTTAAGATCGGGTGTTTATTTATTGGGCCAGGGGCGCGAAGTAAGCTCCTACCAATTCTACAATCACGTCTGCCGCTTCGGACTATACTCATGATTTTTCAAACTCACCTCACTTCACGGCTTACCTACGCAGCTCCAGCATGATACCCGTATCTGAGTGTAACAAACAGAAGCCGACTCCAAGCGCAGGAAAATATCTCACTACGATGGATCGTAATAAAAAAATAATATTCATAATGGATATTCATATTCGCCAGTCCCAGTATTAGTGAAGTAAATTTAAAATTATTTTTTTTATTTGTCAGTCAGACAGTTCTTTTTGTAAGAATTAATTATTAGACAACATTTTCAAGTCTCGAATACAGTTGATGGAGTAGTCGACAGTGAGACAGGCTACGTTTTCGAATTTGAAGTCTATTCAGGGAAACGTGATGACCACTCAACTGAACTTGGACTGGGAGCCAATGTTGTAAAATCCCTTACCTAGAAACTTATAGATGAGAAATTCCAGGGCCATGTCATACGGGCCTTTGATACTGATTGTCCGGCATTATTTATTATTTACTGCTTCTTACGAAATACTTACCAAGTTTGATAATGGAATATACGCAACAGCTACGGTCAATAGAAATAGATCTGATTTGCCCCTTCAAATAAAAAAAAGCAAAAACCAAAAGTATACCAAGAAGCCAAAAATTTTTTCTGGATAGGGGCTAATTCTGATGGCGTACAAAGAAAAATTTAGCTTTCGTAATGTCACGAAAATCGGTAAGAAAATTTGGTTTTGTTTTGTGGTGCTGCACCACCCATTTTTATTTTTGGAAGTAGTCTTGACACACGCCCAATTCAAAGTCGTATGTTGATATGATCTACTTATATTATCAAAATTAGAGCTTCGTACTGTAGGATCAAATAATATCCTACAGCACGAAACTGTATATGTATCGTAGGTAAAGCGGGAGAATAGCATCATGTACACTCGTGAGCAAAAAAATCGACTCAGGACGCACGCCCGCGGTTAAAAAACTCTGGCAAAAAATCTGAAGTTTTTATTGTATTTCTGATTTTAACATCTCAAAGCTGTTAGTTTTAACCTTAAAATGAGTGGTCTACTTTGTTATTTACATTATTATTTTGGTAATGAAAAAATATTGAATGAGAAGGAGTCTTAAGCAATGAAAAAGGGTGATAATTAACAGTAAAGAAAATACCAGCTTAAATTCGTCAAAATATTAATTTATTAGAAATTAAACTATCAATATTTAGTGTTGCCCCCCCTGGCCCTAATAACAGCTTCCAATCGCTTCTTCATGGATCGAATAAGTTTCTTTACTCGATCTTGTTCGATGCTATCCCATTCTTCTCTTTTCGTGGCTGGTGCAGGATTTCTAGCCCGAACTTTTCGTTTCAGTTCGTCCCACATATGCTCGATAGGATTTAAGTCCGGGCTACGCGCTGGCCAGTGCATAGCGACAATTTCGACCTCCTGTAAATACTGCTGGACGGAACCTGCAGTATGTGGACGGGCATTGTCGTGCATTAAGATGAAGTTTTCGCCTATGAAACCGGCGTAGGGAACGACGTGATCCCCTAAAATCTCTTCGATGTATCGGTTCGCCGTCAATCCTACTTGTTTTTACCTATTCTACTGCTCAAAAATCATAAAAAGTGAACTTGAACATTTTCAATGTATGAAAACGAAAATGTCTTTCACAATATCTCATTACTGTTAAGAGCTGTTGAGCTATAACTTATTAAATATTGTTACTGAGGCTAAAGTGATCCCATATGACCTTTGACCTTAACCCCCCGCGTCCCCCTGTAAGAGATATACGGTTAGTAATAATTGCAATATTTCACGAGTTTTTTTTTATCAAATATGATTGAAATTGACATAAAACCGGATAATTTAATTGTTTTCACCTATTGTACCTACCTACTGCTAAAAAAAACCATGAAAAGTGAACTTGGAACATTTTCGAAGTATGAAAACGAAAATATCTTTCAAACTATCGTACTATTGTTTATACCTGTCTTAAAGATATGGTTTCGATAATTATACTACTACTACCTACCTACTTAGTTTAATTTTTTAATTTAATTTAAAAATAAAATTGCGTTACTTTATTACAATTAGCAAACAAGTAGGTACTTTACTTTGGTTTTACGACTACGGCCCATGATTTATATACCGGCTCATTGTTCAATCAGGAATTCCCAAATATTGTGGTTGTCCTAACTATGGTATTAATAGGTCGTTAAAAGTGCTCCCGATTAGTCATTCAGTTACCTGCTACCTAGTTATTGGTAACGAGCGAAAGTATAAATACAGAAGGCATGTGGGTTTCGTTTCACTTATCATTGTTGATTCGTATTGAAACGTTCTCATAGCGCGACTCTTAAAGTTATTCAGTATGGAAGGACTCATATCAAATCTTGACGTTTTTGTATTTTTGAGGCAAGTGTCTTTTGAATCAAAAAAAAAAGAAAAAGTGTTAGCTTCTGTGAGTAGTGCGTTGTCTGAAGACGAGAGGAAACAATTGAAATTGTTTTGTCAATCATGCGTGTGAACATGAAGCAAAGATGGGAAGACCGCGAACTACACACAGCAAAGATTTTTGGAAAAAAATGCAGATTGGTTACATTCACATATGAAATGGCCTGAATGCATTCAGAAAAACTTTGATCAGATAAACATGGATTATTCATCTCATAGTGGGCTAAGAACTGAAGAATCAACAGGTATGCCATCAGTTGTATCGGGATCAGAAAGTACATCAATGCAATTTACTGAACCCCAAAGCGTATCTGTATCGACGTCAACGAAAACCTTAACTGTTCGTAAAGAGTTTGCGGATTTGAGTCCACTTCAAAAGAAAAGAAAAACTGAAGAGCTTCTATCACAAAATGATTTTGAAACTTTAGCATATGCTTTGGCCAAAAAAGCTTCTGTAAGTGAAAATAATGCAGACTGTGTTGTCATTATGAAGCACTTAATTAAACACCCTGAAGATGCATCACGGATTCGAGCAAGCATAGCTAAACCTAAGCAACGGATCTGTTCCGCTGACAAACCATTAGATATGATAACATCTTTGAAATTATCGAAATATCAATATTCTATATTAAGACAACATACAAACAGTATGGGATTAAATTTTTTCCCGTCATATGCTAAAGTTTTGGATGAAAAAAATAAATGCTATATGAATAAAGAAGATATGACAATTACAGAGAGTGAAGTGAAGTTAAAGCTTCAAGCAATACTCAATTTAACAGTACAGAGAATATTAAAAACTGTTACAACAGAACTTCCTGATTCGGACTTAACTCTTGTTAGTAAATGGGGTTTTGATGGTGCATCTGGACACAGCAATTACAAGCAAAATATGGAAGGGGATCATTCTAGCATTTTCATGTGTTCATTCGTTCCACTAAAACTCGTGAAAGATGATTCTAATGAAACCGTATGGGAAAATCCAAAAGCATCCTCAACATTTTACTGCCGACCACTTTACTACAAGTTTGCAAAGGAAAATGACTTAAACATCAAGGAAGAAATGGCTACCATTGAGAGTGAGATCAACAGTTTGCAGCCAACCTATTGTCGGAAACACAAATGTGAGGCACAAGCTTCATATGACTATGATTGATGGTAAAATAACCTCACAGCTTTCGGATACATCAACTGCAACATGTGATATCTGTAAAGCTAAACCGAAAGAGATGAATGACATTGATAAGATATCGCAAAGAAGTGTTTCGGCAGATATATATCGGTTTGGCTTGTCTTCCCTTCATGCACGTATCAGATGTATGGAATGCTTGCTGCATATATCTTATAGGCTAGAGATTTTAAGAAATGGCAAGCTAAAGGGGATGGTTAAAAGGGATTACTAGCTACTTAAAAGAAATTGTACAGAAACAGTTTAGAGATAAGATGGGGTTGCTAGTTGATATTGTAAAGCAGGGTTCAGGAACAACAAATGACGGAAACACGGCAAGAAAAATTTTGGGCACTGTGGAGTTTACGGGACGCAAAAAATTAATGGTTTTTTTTTCAAGGTGAAGGTCATTGACCTTTGACCTAAGGTTCAATGCACTTTAGATAAGTGACCTTGAGGTCATTAACCTCAAGGTCACTGAACTTTTTTTGTAAAAACGTTGGTTTTTCTAGAGTCAATACCGGAAAGTTAAATTAATCATTTTCGAGCACATGTCAGTGACCTTTGAGGTCAAGGTCGCTGACCTTTTTTGTAATAACGTTGGTTTTTGCTGGAGTCGATGCCGGAAAGTTTCGGGATCGCGATAGCTCCGGCGCTGCGGGAAGTGCAGCCTCTCCGCCATTGCGTAACAAGGGACAGGCACCGCGCGAGCAGCGGCTGAGGCTGGTCGCCGAAGGCGACCAAAAAGCCGAAGCTGCGGAGGTGAGCTGCACTCTGCACTCCCTTCGCGCCTCCGGCTTATTATATACACTCTAGGGGCGCCACGCACAAGACCACGTGGAGTCGGGGTACTCTGTGTCGGATCCGCCACTCAAATTGAACCTAATCAACTCTTATCGGAATGCTCTGTATCGGTATCTGTATCTATATCGGACACAGTTTGATCTCTAGCGCCGAGGTCATTGAACTTTGGGGTCAATCAGCTGAACCAAAGTTGCACCCCTATTGACCCTCTTTACGATGGCATAAGAAAAAATATATGTTATTATATTATATAAAAAAATACATGTCGAAAATTTTCTGTCTTTTTCGCCTTGAAACTGAACGACACACTTTGACCTCTAACGCCGAGGTCATTGAACTTTGGGGTAGATCACCTGAACTAAAGTTGCACCCCTAGTGACCCTCTTTACGTAGCCATAAAAAAAATACATGTTATATATAGAGGTACATAAAAAAATTCGTCGAAAATTTTCTAAGTCCTGCGTCCCGTAAACTCCACTCCAACCAACCAACAACATTCATAGGCAGTAAATTACGCAAACGCAAATTCGCAAACGACAATAGGAATATGGGAAAACTTGGAATTATTAGCACCAATAGAAATGGGTAACGAGCTCACAGCGGAAAAATTATACGTTAAAAATTTAGAATCATAATATCCAGACGAAGACGATCAAGATCCGGAACACTCAACGGCACAGGCAAACATAATGGAAAACACAGTAACGTACAAATTCGTATCAGGTAAAAGGTATTAGACACGGGAAGTGGAAGGTTAGCAGAGAGAGACATTATAATATGTTAAATCTAGTTCAAAAGTATACAAGGAAGCGATACTACAATAGATAATAAAATAAAACAATCGGAGAATTAGTAACAAACTCGGGGGCGCAATTCGTGGGAAGCATATGGATAGGAATACTTCACTGCTAAACGTAGACGGGATAGGAATACTTCAGTGCTAAACGTAGACGGAACACTGGAACAATACTAATTATTCAGGTCCATCAGTAGATAAATATAAGTGGGCAAACAAATATACAGTACATCCTTCGATGGAACAGTAGGTATAAAAATAATTTTAAATTAAAAATAAAATAAAAATTAACAATGAATTTGTTACAGATATGGAGAAAGAAGACAAGAACCAACTAAAGAGGTTGTAAGGACCTCAGTTAAGGCCTTTACATGTAGAGGTTGTAGTTGTAGGCAGTTTACCTATAGCACCTCACTTTGTGATGTCACCGTTGGTGACGTAGTAAAGTTTAGATAGTTTGTTGAGCACGTAAACCAAACACAAGAGTCACTGAAGTAAAGTTTATTAAAGTAGGTTAACAGAGTTAGTTTAAGGAGGCAAATCTTAACTTGATTGTCACTCTCGGGGGAGTAGGTCACGTACTGATGTTAAAATAATTAATCTAGGTAAATAATTATCGCGTGCGACACAGATTACCTAAATCGCCGCGTGCGCAGTATTGGTAATGTAGGGTGAAACCATACATATTGGCAACCCCAAAAGAAAGTTAACACTGAAGTAAAGTTTATTAAAGTAGGTTAACAGAGTTAGTTTAAGGAGGCAAATCTTAACTTGATTGTCACTCTCGCGGGAGTAGGTCACGTACTGATGTTAAAATAATTAATCTAGGTAAATAATTATCGCGTGCGACACAGATTACCTAAATCGCCGCGTGCGCAGTATTGGTAATGTAGGGTGAAACCATACATATTGGCAACCCCAAAAGAAAGTTAACTAGAGTTAGAAGTGCATAGATGACTATCAAGAGAAGATCTGCCAGTACAAAGTAAATAAAATTATTCATCGAAAGTGAACGCGATGTTGTCTTTTGCCTCAGTAGGCGTTAGTTGCCGCGAGACCTGTGTCGTCGACGTGGTTGCCGTCAACGCTGATGTCGCGTGGCTAGGAGCTCTCTGGATATCCCTCTCTTGAACGGGGCGACTTTGAAGCTCTATGTCTTCGTGTGTCTCTCTTGAGCGTACTCGTTTAGAGCAGTTAGGTGGGTATGTCTTAACTATCCAGATGATAGTAATGACGATGGCGAATGCGAGTAGAGCGTAGCATACCTATAGCGTATTGATGCAGGTCATGGGTAGAAATAGTTTCGGGGAGGATCTCTCTTTCCTTTTGAAACATTAGTAGGTTGTCTATGTTTCGGCTTTCCTCCGTCCGTTGTTGGATTTCCCATGGTATGTTGTGGTAGGTTAAGTCTACGATTTTGTTAACAGTTGAGTTCAGCGGTGCGATGTTGAAGTCAGTCTCCATCTTCATGTTGGTGTTGTACTGGTTGCGTGAGTAGATCGTGAAGTCATTTGACTGTAACAAGCATCCTTGCTTTAAAGTTACAATGCTAGACGATGTTGTTGCGTATGTTGTGACGTCATTGTCGCATACGGTGCGCAAAGTGCAAGCTCCGCAACAAACAGCCAGCCAGGTGTTTGGCGAATGTAACTCGACCCATACGTCACTGCATGACGTTTTTTTTGACGTCACAAGGAGTGCTCGAACTGTGACTTAAAAGTTTCGCCTCGCACGGAGCGTTCTTGCTATCTAAGCTAAACACTGGTAAGTTTTTGTTACAAATCAAACGATCTTGTTTCATAACAGTGCATAGTTTTACCTCCTTTTCAGATGGTGAGATATAAGCGTTTTTTTTAAAGTTTACTGCAATATACTGTGACTTTGGCTGTATGATGGTGAATTCTGTCTCATTCCTCACAGGTAACGGGGTAATTTTGTAGAGCAGAAATTCTTCATTTGATGTCAGTGGTATGTGGACTTCAAATAAAAAGTAGTTAGTTGTAATTCGAGCCTTCACATAGAGCAGCTTGTAGATATCTTTTATGTCTTTTTTGACGTTTTCTAATGGCAAGGACAATCTTTTAGGTAGGCTTCCAGAGATAACGTTTAACTGTTCCACCAAGTTCACAGGGGTGAGTAAATGCACATCCATGTGTCCTTTGTATACATTGGTGAGTGTATCAAAAAGCAATTCTTGCATTTCTCTCAAGTTTTTGAGTAGTAGGTAAGTAGCTAGAGATGCTGAATTGAAGTAGCTGGTTGCCATGATAATTTCCATAGTAGACTCAACCTTAGCCAGATTAAAGTTAGTTTCGTTCACAAAGTTGTCGACCATGTTGAGTTGTCGGTGAATGTTATCTTCTGTTTTCTTTAGCATCTTGTTCTCCAGCTCCACAATAGAAGTCTGATTTTTCATGAGGCCCAGTAGGTAGTTCTCATTATTTTTAATAGCTTCTATGTCTTGATGGTATTTGTCGGCGAATTCTTGGTCAAGGACACCGAACAAACTGTTCGCAATGGAGCCGACTCCGTTTATTAATCCTCGTTTCCTGCGATTACCTAAGTGTTGGTGTGGGGCCAGTAAGATGCTGTTGTAGTGATGAAGAAGATCCATTTCATGAGTAAGTTGTCCAAGTGTTGTTTCACAATATCTTGGGTCAGTTCGATGGCAAAAATCAGTTAAGTTGTGTAAATAGTTTTCGACACGTTCCATACCATTCCAATAGTTAGTTAAGTTGTAGTACATTAGCAGTGTCCACTCGTCGTGTATAGTCTGTACTGTTCCTAGTGCATCATAATAAATCGGCCTCTGTGGCTCGAGGTTTGTGATGTGCGCGCTCGAGCGCGTGGTACTGTCGGCGCCGTGTACTAGTGTGAACATTGATAATAAAGTTATGAAAAATGTAGTGAATGTTTTCTTGGCAGTTCTTTTAGTTTTAACAGGTTTTGGTACCTGTTGTTTTGACGTCTCATTTTCCTGTTTTTGCGAAATTTCCATTTCTAGAGTTTCTAGAGGAAGTGGTGAAAGTTTCACGATGGGACGCTTGAGAATGCCAGATTGTGAGTGACGGTGACACGTGATGCAGTGCCGAAGTCTCGTTTTCACTGCCCTGTTGCCACCAACAATCCAGTAGCGTTGCCGTATATAGGCTAAAGTTAATCGAGCCCCTTCGTGTAGTACTCTAGAATGTGCCTGTTCGATAAGTAGTTGTGTGAATCTCCCGTTTTTTGATAAAATCATAGGATTTTTCATCTCGAATGGTAAACTAGAGTTATTGAGGCGGCCACCCACTCGAATGATGCCTTGTTCATCCAGATAAGGGTTAAGTTTATAAATAGGACTTTTATTTGAAACCGTTTCTTTTTTCATAAGTAGTTTGTATTCTTGCTCGAACTCGATGCGTTGCGTAATTTTTATTATTAATTCATTCGCTGCAGTCAGTTCCCTAGTAGTTAGGTAGTTAGTATCGCATTTCGCGCGATTTAGTGCGTTTGCACTGAAGCGCCGTATCCATGCCGTCACACGTATAATGTGGGCCATTGTACTACTTTTGTTAATGAGTTCAGTTATAAAATTGGTCTCTTGATTTTTTGCTAGGGTTGTCAGCGTCTGCTTGAGTCCAGTGTCTGTCGTATGAAGACAAATGTTTTTCGGTACCGTCTCTTTATCCGATATATGTAAAAAGTCCGGTCCTTTCCACCAAAGATTGAAGTGGAATAGCTTGGTAGGGTACATTCCTCGTGACGCGCAGTCTGCTGGGTTTAGTTCTGATTTGACATAGTGCCAGTTTTCAGACGGGATGACATGTTTAATTTTGATAACCCTGTTGGCAACGTATCTTTCCCATCTAGTAGTTTCTCCCTGCAACCATGCAATCACAACCTGAGAGTCACTCCAAGCTTGTATTGTAATGTTGTGCCCTTTGAAGGCTTCTATGGCCTTTTCAGCTAGTTGTGATAGTAGAAGGGCACCGGAAAGTTCTAAGCGCGGCAGCGTAATTTTCTTTGCAAGCGGGGCAACCCTAGTCTTAGCCGCGAGTAAAGTTATAGTAGGTAAGCCTTCGTTGTAAACACGACTGTAGATGACGCACGAGTAGGCTTTTTCGCTGGCGTCACAGAAACATAATAGTTCTATGTTCCCTTGTGTCACTCCCAGCCATCTGTTAATTTTAATGTTTTTGATTTCATGAAGTTCGTTTTTAAGTTTTAACCATTCTTGTTGTATCTCGGTCGGTAAAGTTTCATCCCAAGCCAGTTTACTTGTCCAGACTCTCTGAAATAGTAGTTTAGCTGTCAAAGTTATTGGCGCTAACCATCCCAGAGGGTCATATAGTTTAGAGATCTCAGATAGAAGATGGCGTTTTGTTAGATGTTGCCGAGATTTTTCTTCTAAGTCCCAGTAGAAAGTAAATGTGTCGTTTGTAGTATTCCAACCGAGTCCAAGGGTCTTTTTTGTGTCTTCGTGTTTGAAGTCAAAAATTTGTTCAGTAGAAATTTGATCTTTACTCAAGTTTTGTAGTAAAGCAGGATCATTGGCCGACCATTTCCGTAAGTTCATGCCGCCGCCTTGTAGTAAGTTGATAAGTGACGATTGTAGTTGTTGAGCATGACCGCTGATTAAATCGTCAACATAGAACTCATTTTGTAGTATTAGAGCATGGATACTTGTCCCCGTCGTCTATGGCGAGCTGCTTTAAAGTTCTCATGGCGAGCCAGGGCGCGCTTTTAGTTCCGTAAGTCACGGTGCGTAAGACAAAATCTCTAAGTTTCTCTGAGGGCGAGTTTCGCCAGACGATTTTCTGTAGATGTTGTTGTTCATCTGCGATCCATATACATCGGTACATCTTTTCTATGTCCGCAGTGTAGGCATATCTGTAGACCCGCCATTTCAGGATAAGAGATTGTATATTATATAAGTATATATATAGTAAGTATGTATATATAATATAAGATATTGTAAGAGATTGTATGTCCTTTTGCATGTTATTGCCTTTTTCTTGAACGTGATTGAGACTAAGGCCGCTTGTTGTTTTTTGAGAGGCGTTAAATACAACTCTCAGTTTTGTAGTTGATGAATGCTCTCGTAGTACACCGTGATGGGGTAGATAGCATTCTGGTTTTGTTGTAGAAAGTGAAGGCGCTGGGGCCATATGGTTAAGTTCTAAGTATTCTTTTATAAAATCTCTGTACATAAGAGCGAGTTTCGCGTTCCTTTCGAAACGTTTTTCGAGTTGTAAGAATTGTGAGATGGCAATAGATCGAGAATTTCCTATCCTTTTTTCGTAATCGGGAATTAACGGAATTTTTACAATGTATTTTCCATCTGGGGCTCGCTGTACTGTTTTTGAGTAGTGTTCCTCGCACTGTTCGTCCTTAGAAATGTCCTTGATGTCCTGAATGATGTCCTCGTGCTCCCAGAACTTGCTGATGCTGTTGAGGTCAACAAGTACGGCATGGCAGTTGAAGTTATGCGTTTTCCCACACAGGATCCAGCCCAGGTGTGTTTGTTGTGCAGTAGGTGCTTGTTGGTTTCCCTTCAGGACTCCTTCGAGGATAACATTCGAGTAAATGTCGGCTCCAAGTAGTAAGTCGACAGGATGTGACTTATTGAAGTCAGGATCGGCGAGCCTTAAGTTTTCGATGTGCGGCCAGTTTGGCTTTTTAAAAGTTGAGTTAGGTAAGTTATTTGTAAGTTTTTTCAATATAAGCGCTTGAGTTTCAAACGCGTAGTCGGAATGTATCGACTTGCAGTTAAGTTGTAGACGTCCCTTACAGTCTCCTGACAGCGCCCCGACTCCCGATATAGTGGCGTTTATCCGCTTTCTTGGCAGTCGAAGTAGTTGAGCGGCTTGTTCTGTGATCAAGTTTACTTGTGATCCTTGATCCAGGAGCGCTCGAAGTGTGACGTAAGTTCCGGTAGCAGATTTTACCTGAAGTTGAACTGTAGTTAACAGTATTTCCTCGTCATTTGTTGCGAGATGATTGGAACCTTCTTGAGTTGATGATGATGATGTTGTTGTGTTAGTCGTAGCCTTATTAATGTGTAGCAAAGTATGATGTTTCCTTTTGCATTCTTTGCAAGTTTTCGTAGACGTGCACTCAGCGTCGCCGTGGCTATATAAGCAGTTTTTACATAAATGCAATTTTGAAACAATATTATTTCGTTGAGTTTTATCCATATCGATGAACTTTGGACATTGCATTAGTACATGTTTTCCTTCACAGTGCGGGCATTGACCGAAAGAAGTATGTAAAGTTTTAGATTGATGTTTTTTATGTTCGTAGTTATGTTTGTAATTGGGTTGTTTATTAAAAGATGATTTATCCGATGAAGATGATTCCCTTTTTGCATTTTTCATGCCTTCGTAGGCCATGAATTTGCCTTCTAGAAAGAAAAGAAATTGATCTAGATGTGGTAGTTCTCTATGATCTTGTTGCTCTTTCATGTAGTCGCTGTAAGTTATGACGTCTAGCTTTTGTGACATCAGATGGACGATAAGTGGGTCCCAAGTAGTTGTATTTACTCCGATATTGGTCAATCCGTTCATACATTCCGTGATGACGTCATGCAGCTTCTTCAAAGATTGGCTATCGGGTTGGTTGATAACCGGCGAGTTAAGCATAGTGTTGACGAAAGAGGTAAACTGAAGACGATGGTTGTCGTAGCGTTGAGACAGTATGTCCCAGCACGAATTGTAGTTTTCAGCACTGATGCTGAGATGTTGTACCAGTCGCTCTGCCTCTCCGCGCAATCTTGTCTTGAGATGCTGCATTTTTTGAGCCTTGTTTATCATCGGATTGTTATGAATGGTTTCTAAGAAGAGATCCTTAAAAGAAATCCATTTTGTGTAGTTGCCGGAAAACTCAGGAACCTCGATCCTAGGCGCCGATTGTTGGTAATGTACTGTAGACGAAATTTTTGCGTTGATGTTTCTTTTGAGTTCATCGTACTTGTCTTCCATCGACACGAACATATTGTAGTAGGTGATGTCGGAGCCTTTGATTATAGACTCCAGTTCCCAGTGATGTTTGTCGATGACGTCCCACTTTGACTTCAAAATGGAAAGGTGATCTTCCAGCTCCCATTTCTCGGTTACATTTTTCAAGTTTATTTTAGACATGGCCCGGTCAAGAGCTTTAAAGTTACACTCCTGCCGCGTAAGAAGTATTTTTAGTTTTTCATCGGCATTTTCATCCATAGTACCACTCAGATCAAATGAAACAGAAGGACGTTCGCGTAGTTGTAGTAACAAACCATCCATATCCTTTTTAGTTTTAAGATATAGCTGCATGGTTTTAGTAAAAACGTCGTCGGTGAAGTAATTATGCGATTTTTCCTCGATAGTTTCGAGAAGAGTCGCATGACGTCTCTCAAAATCCCGCCATTGTTGTTCGAGAGTCTGGAGACGTACAGTTAAGTAATCTTCCGTTTTTCTCGACTTACTATCCTTCGCGTAGTTAGAACATAAAGACTTGATGTTGTTGAAGCATTCTTCTTGTATTTTCAATACCTCCATGTCGACGATAGGCTTAGTTTAGTCGAAAGAAATAAGTTAAGTTAGTTAGTAGCTTGTAGAGTAGTTAGTAGGTACTTGCTTAAGACTTAAAGTAAGTTCTTAGCCCTGACACGTAGTTGACGGCGGCAGAGATAAGTAGGTAAAGTTAGCTTCTAGCTCTGGCACGTAGTAGACGGTAGCAGAGGTGAGCAGCGTTGGTTCACGACGAAAAGGCCACAGAGTCCCCGTAGACTCCTAGTCGTAGTAGGTATTAGGCTTATTGTACCTAAATGACAATATTGAACGCCTTCTCAATCTAACTGGTGATTCCCGCTGGTGGGAGGCCAATCAAACCGATTCGCTATCGCCAAAAAATACAAAAGGCATAAATACCTCGTTTCCTCGTAGGATCAGATGTTCCTTGATGAGGGTAAAGCCGAAGGACCAAAATGTAAGGACCTCAGTTAAGGCCTTTACATGTAGAGGTTGTAGTTGTAGGCAGTTTACCTATAGCACCTCACTTTGTGATGTCACCGTTGGTGACGTAGTAAAGTTTAGATAGTTTGTTGAGCACGTAAACCAAACACAAGAGTCACTGAAGTAAAGTTTATTAAAGTAGGTTAACAGAGTTAGTTTAAGGAGGCAAATCTTAACTTGATTGTCACTCTCGCGGGAGTAGGTCACGTACTGATGTTAAAATAATTAATCTAGGTAAATAATTATCGCGTGCGACACAGATTACCTAAATCGCCGCGTGCGCAGTATTGGTAATGTAGGGTGAAACCATACAGAGGTACCTGAGCGTAAACGATATCCACCAATACCAGAACCAAGACATGAACAACAACAACCAGAACCATGACCCAGAGAACCCAGTCCACAACCAATGATAGACAATTTTTTTTTGTACCGGTTCTGCAGCATTTTGATGGGAACAATAGTTAAACCCATTTTCAACAAGATGGTGCCACTGCGCATACGGCTAGAGCGTCTATGAGCAAAGTAAAGAGCATTTTTCCAGGAAAAGTGATCAGTAGGTTTGGAGACATACCCTGGCCTCCCAGATCACCTGACCTATCTCCGTGTGACTTCTTCTTGTGGGGATTTCTTAAGGCTAGAGTTTACAATAACTCTCCAAAAACTATTAAAGCTCTTCAAAAAAATATACAGCAAGAAGCCCAAGAAATTTCGCCAGAGCTGTTGTGTAGCCAGCGGGTTTTTACCGACATGCGGTACAGGCTTGAGTGCTTGCGACAAAACGGTCGCCATTTGGAAGGTGTTATTTTTAAGAAATAACGTCCGCACTATCTAGGTATTCGATAAATAAACATTTTATTGAATTCTTTGTTTAATTTATATGAATTTTTAAAGGCGAAAATCTGCCGGCGGACACCCTGTATAATTTTTACTTACCGACATTTTGTTACAACTTCACGCCAAGAGAGTTCCCAAAATATAACACAATGATTTATAGCATAAAGGTCGTATTTATATTTGTTTATTTTGAAATTCGTTATAAAGTTTTAAATAGCACATAATAATTTACTGAATAATGCAGTTCCTTTTTATCGGGAAGGCGAGTGCAATATGATTGTTCTATGTTTACAAATTATTATGACTAGCTTTTACCCCTATCATAGCTTTAGAAAAAAATCATTCAAAAAACCCTATTAAAAAATGGCTATCGATTGGTACATCTTTTGTTTTAATTGCTAGTTGTAGGACAAACAAAAAAAATATTTTCTCTGCATAATAATATTATTGTAGAGGTAACGATTATAGCGTGACGGTTTAAACATTTAAAGAAAATATAATTTCGTCATTCTGTCTGTTTATTTCTCTTATCAAACCTGTACATTAGAAATATAAGTAATCATAATATAAACCTAATTGATTGATATAATCGAGTGAAGTTTTGTGATAGGAGTTTTATGATTTGTGACATGACATGTAGTAGCTGCAAAATTTTGCATCTTTTCAGATACAGGCATCTTCAAAAATTATCTTTAAAGACATTTTCTTACTATAGGTGAGTACCTACAGTAAGGTAATATCATACCGATATTTTTTTTTATTATTAATATCGAGTGATATCGATTGAATAGATCATAAATCTTTTCTCGTGAGTTTACTATCCCAGATTTGGATCAAATAATGATTCTTCAAGATCTGTGTATGGATTTTTTGCACAGAGACATCATCCTGCTAGTATACAACACACACAATGAAATTTGGAACAATAAATACCGCAAAGATAAAAGTTATCACTTGCAACACCCCTGAAAAACGACTTGGACCATCTCGGATGAAACGTAAATATTTAATTTTTATATTAAATTTAATTGTACTTAAAAAATATTTTAAAACAGTTTATCACATTCTTTTCATCATTAACAGGACGAGATCCATGCCGCTGTTCGCAGACGACCTCTACCCTCAATCAGACGATGAGGTGTAGGTATAGAAGAAAATGATGGACACAAAGAAAATAAAAAGGTGAGCTGTACTCAGTTGCTTATATTATAACTGTGTGTCTGTTTCTCTTTCAGCGGACCAGTCTCCATTTAAATGTGATGAAAACGAATAATGGCTCATGCTAATAAGTGCATGTAATTACAATAATTTCACTGATTATGCTGTAATTTTTTTTACAGATCACATGCATCGGCTACCGTTTGTGAAGAGCAGCCGAGGAAACGTTCTCGGACCACTCGTTCCTTGAAGCCGGAGCCTGTTATCAAGCCAATCACACAGGTTTGAGTGACCTCACAAGATCTCTTTGGGGATGATAGCGATTGTGAGATGCCTGACCCTTCTTGTGCTGACGAAGCTCTAACATTGCAATCTGTTTTATAAATAAACTTTCAAGCGGTGTTTCAAAACAGGTATTACCTGATAAGAAAGGTTCACACTACGTTGAAATTTAAGTATTTAGATGAATTCGTAAAAGTTTTGCTAATAAATAGATAGCGACACTCTATGCCGTGTGGTGCCGGCGTAGAATTTCACCACCCCAACTCTTCCCGTGGGTGTCGTAAGAGGCGACTAAGGGAAACACACACCGGGGGGCGGGCAGCAGCGCCCTCTGCAGAACAATCTCACTGGACTGCGATCCCCAACCCGCATGCCCAGCGTGGGGATTATGGGCAATATCCCCCATATGATAAAACCAGCCATAAAATGGCCCCCAGTTCCCGGCCGCCTCGCTATTCCTGGCCATGGTAGCGGCCATGGTAACGGCGGGGCAGGGGGTGCGAAGAATCTCCGGGCTACCCCAGGCTACCATCCACCACACAAACTGACCCTGGCAACGTTTAACGGACGCACTCTGAGGCTTGATCACCATCTAGCGCAGTTGGAAGTGGAGTTAGAGAACATTAAATGGCATATTCTAGGGTTATGTGAAGTCCGTAGAGAGGGGGAGGACACCGTAACCCTAGACTCGGGCCATCTTCTCTACTTTCGCGAGGGTGATAAAACATCCCAGGGTGGCGTAGGTTTCCTCGTCAATAAGGCCCTCTCTAAAAACGTGGAAGAAATCTCCAGTGTGTCGAACAGGGTAGCGTACCTGATCCTTCGGCTGTCTAAGCGCTACAGCTTGAAGGTCATTCAGGTTTACGCACCGACCTCGACACACTCGGATGATGAAGTGGAGGATATGTACGAAGACATATCCAAAGCCTTACATCACTGGTGTGATGCCAAGGCTCACTTCAACGTTGTTATGGGGGACTTTAACGGCAAGGTCGGAACCCAGAATGGCAACGAATCCCGAATAGGCCCGCATGGTTTTGGTGTTCGAAATCACAGGGGACAAATGCTTGTCAACTTCCTTGAGAAGGAGGGGCTGTTCTTAATGAACTCTTTCTTTAAGAAACGGCCCCAAAGGAAGTGGACATGGCGGAGTCCCGATTCTGTGACTAAAAATGAGATCGACTTCATCATGACGGATAGCAAGCATATATTCAGAGATGTCTCAGTGATCAACAGGTTCAATACCGGATCTGATCATCGACTCCTTCGAGGCTCTCTGAATATAAATTTGAAGCTTGAAAGAAACCGTCTGATGAAGTGCACGCTCCGACCGAACCCAATCAGAATCCTGGCGGGCACCGAGAAGTTTCAGCAGCTTCTCGGGAATAGATTCGCTGCCTTGGAACCCACTGATGAAGCTGACGAGACCCTACACAATCTGGTCGAAACTTTGAGGGACGAGGGCATCAAGTTTTGCAAAAAGCAGCGTACTGGTAAGAAGTCCAAACTCTCGGATGAGACTCTTGGGCTGATGACAAAAAGACGGGAAACCACCCAAGCGACTTCGTCAGAAAGGTCAGACCTGAACAAGCGAATTGCGAAGATGGTACGGCGCGACCTTCGGAGCTCCAATGCACGCCTCATTGAAGAGGCGATAGAGCGAAACCGAGGGTCCAAAGTATTCACTCAGCAGCTTGGCAGGAGCCACTTGACGAAGCTTACAACGCACGACGGAAGGACCGTATGGTCGAAGCCGGAGATATCGGCCGAGATAGAGGACTTTTATGGCCGTTTATACGCTGCTTATGCCCCGTTCCCAACGAGACGGCCACGATTCTAGAGCCACCTTGATACGCCACTATACCGACGAACTGCCAGACATCAGTCAAGACGAGATTGTGTTAGCTCTGAGGCAGCTTAAAAATGGAAAAGCCCCCGGTGAGGACGGAATAACATCAGAGCTTTTAAAAGCTGGAGGATACCCTGTTATACAGGAATTACAGAGCCTCTTCAACGCCGTCCTTCACAGTGGGAGAACTCCAAAGGCGTGGAGTGGGAGTTTGGTGGTGCTCTTTTTTAAGAAGGGAGATAAAACCCTCCTTAAAAATTATAGACCCATCTCGCTCCTAAGTCACGTCTATAAGCTATTCTCACGAGTTATATCGAACCGTCTCGCTAGGAGACTCGACGAGTTTCAGCCACCGGAGCAGGCTGGGTTTCGCGGAGGATATGGTACCATAGACCACATTCACACAGTGAGGCAGATTATACAGAAGTCCGAAGAGTATAATCAGCCCCTGTGTCTGGCCTTTGTGGACTATGAGAAGGCCTTTGACTCCGTTGAAACCTGGGCTGTTCTACAATCCTTACAGCGATGCCAAGTAGACTATCGTTATATCGAGGTGCTGAGATGTCTTTACGAAGCCGCTACGATGAGTGTCCGAGTACAGGACCAGCAGACTAAACCGATCCAACTGCGCAGAGGAGTGAGGCAGGGGGATGTTATATCCCCGAAACTGTTCACGAGCGCGTTGGAAGATATGTTTAAGACGCTGGACTGGAAAGACAAGGGCATCAACATAAACGGCGAGTACATCTCACACCTGCGATTCGCTGATGACATAGTCTTAATGGCGGAGTCGCTAGAGGAGCTGAACCGGATGCTGGACAGTCTAGCTTCAGCCTCCCGATGTATCGGTCTTGGCATGAATTTGGATAAAACCAAAATCATGATCAATGGCCACATTGATCCAAGACCGGTGATCGTACATGGCCACCTTCTCGAAATTGTTTCTGAGTACACTTACCTCGGGCAGATTTTGCAGTTGGGTAAAAACAATTTCGAGAAGGAAGTCAAGAGGAGGATCCAGCTAGGCTGGGCAGCGTTCGGAAAACTACGTCGAGTCTTCTCGTCATCCATACCGCAATGTTTGAAAACGAAAGTTTTTAATCAGTGCGTCCTACCAGTCATGACCTACGCAGCTGAGACGTGGACACTCACGATAGGGTTGGTACACCAGTTCAAAGTCGCTCAGCGAGCTATGGAAAGAGCTATGCTCGGAGTTTCTCTGAAGGATAGGATTCGTAACGAATTCATCCGACAGAGAACTAAAGTCATCGACATAGCTCAGAGAATTAGCAAACTGAAGTGGCAGTGGGCCGGCCATATATCGCGAAGAACCGATAACCGCTGGGGTAAACGTGTTCTTGAGTGGAGACCGCGACTTGGTAAACGTAGTGTAGGACGCCCTCCAGCCAGGTGGGATGACGATCTGCGAAAGACTGCTGGCAGATGCTGGATGCGACAAGCCGAAGACAGGGCGCTATGGCGCTCATTAGGGGAGGCCTATGTCCAGCAGTGGACTAACATAGGCTGATGATGATGATGATGATGATGATGACACTCTATGACAGTTTCAAAAATAAGAACGCACGCTAATTCCGAGCTTTAGACATATGTATCTAGCAATGTTATCAAAGTTGCAAGAAATGAGTTTAGAGGCGTGCCAAATCATTTAACATCTAAAGCCGCGTATAAATTAAGCGCGGCAAACCATCGAACATTGGTGCGCGCGGCGGCCGCGCTCTATGTAGACGGGACCGCCGCGCGCGGCGACGCGAACATTGCCGCGCTCGAACGTGCCGCGGGGCGATCCGCTCGCTGTCGGTTTTTTAGACCGCATCAAAGGAGCTTCAGTCGTTCGCTCGCGCGCAGTGGGGACGGTTGTAGTTTTGGTGATTTGGCTCGCGCGGCGAATACGTAAAAATGGACAACGAAAAGTGCCGTTTACTAATACAATTGTATAGCGCAAAAGAATTTTTGTGGAACAGCAAATCCTCCCAATACCACAATAAATCGTTGAGGTATGATGCGTGGGTAGAAATCAGTAAGAAAATGGATATACCTATTCCTGACTTGAAAAAAAAAATGACTACGCTTTTGGCGTCCTACAGAAGAGAAAAATCTAGAATAGCTAAAAGTTGTCGTACTGGTTCTGGTAAGTACCTATTTATTTTGCATTTACAACAAAAAATAAAACGCATTATTGTAATTACGTAAATAATTTTTATTTTTATTACAGCGACAAATGAAGTATACGTTTCGAAGTGGTTTGCGTTTGATGATTTTAATTTCATGAGGGATAAAGATCTACCCAATGAAACATTGGACACAATGTCTGAAAATGTGAGTACAAGTTTTAATATCTATTTTGCCAAGATATTGCACCATTGGTAACAAAGTGATGGGCTAGGTGTGAACGTATTTGTTGTGCAAAATTTCCCGCTCTTCTTGGGATATAGTTAAGAGGCAGTAGTGATGTAGGGGCAGTTTCATTTCTCCAAGTTCCAGGTATAATTTGCCCCTCGTTTCCTTCACTATCTATACATCCTTGCGGCGTGTACTGTGATCTTGTCAGAGTTCTTTTTCTCAAATAATTATGCAAATGTATTGTTGCTAAAACAATTTTAGTAGCAATCTTTGGTTGCAGTAACATAGGTTTGCGTAGAACTCTAAAAACTGAGCTCAGAATCCCGAATGCATTTTCCACACATCTACGTGCTCGAGATAACCTGTAATTAAAGATTCTTTCCTCAGAACCCCTTTCTAGATCTCCTGGAAATGGTTTCATAGTATATTCATTTAAAGCAAAAGCTTTGTCAGCTAGAATCACATACGGTACTTTGAAGGAATAGGGCACTTGAAGAATGGATGGAGGAGGAAGTCTCATAGATTTTTCTTCTAGTTTTTTGTATAAGTTTGTATTTTTGAAAATACCTCCATCAGATAGTCTACCTTGACAACCCACATTTACATACGTAAAACAATAGTCTGCATCGACTAAAGCTAGTAATACTAAACTAAAAAACTGTTTGTAGTTGAAAAATTCTGTGCCACTGTTTATAGGTGCTTGCAACACTACATGTTTGCCATCCAATGCACCTACTGCATGAGGAAAGTCCCATTTGTTTTCGAAATCGTGTGCTATCTGCAACCATTCTTCTTCTGAGTCCGGTACCTGCAACAATTAATTAAACATTCGTATTTTTTTTATAGTTGGCAACAGCACAAATAGCACAAAATAATGATACAGGACCAATTACACCTTCTGCTATGGAACAAGAAATAGAACCACCAAGTGACATTATGAACGCCTCAGATAATCTGAGAGTAAAGAAAAAGAAAAAGGTAAACGCTGAAGAAGATTCCCCTATGCTGAAAAAAGCATTTCAGGTTCTAACTGAATCCGCTGCATCATCTGCTGACCCATATTTTTCATACGGCCAGCACATTGCTAATGAACTCCGTAAATATGATTCACGCACTTTAATTTACGTCAAGCAAGCGATTAACAATGTGATATTTGATGCTGACCTAGGAAAATATTCGAATTATGGGTATTGTACCCAAAATTATTCACAGTCACACTACACCTCAACGCCGTCTCCTCAGACTTCGACTCCGTCTTCTCAGATTCCAGACACTACTCCTACTGATGAACGTGAACCAACGCCATTGCCTATGGATGATTTTTTCCCCTAAATAATAATAAGAATTATATCAATAAATAAATATAATAATAAAAGAAAACTAGATATTTTATTTACTCACCTTTACCCAGTCTTTTAGTGCATCGCAAAGTGCATCACAAACTTCAGGAACAATTCTTGAAATTGACTGTTTTGATACTCGAAAAAGGTATTGCAGGCTAGTATACGAGTCTCCAGTTGCCAGAAATCTTAAAGTTATTGCTAATCTTTCAGTAACTGATATTGCCTCTCGAAATTGTGTGTTCATTTTCATAACACTTGGTTCTATTAATGATTTTATTAATTCGAACTCTGTAGTTGACACTCGCGTAAAATTTTTTATAGTGTTTGCAACGGCTTCATATCTTATGTCTTCCAGAAGTTTCGGGCCATATAGCGATCTATTTAGATATAATTTTTTCATCCACCAACGCCTTTTTCTTTTCTTTTTTTTACAAATAAGATGGTGAATCACAATGAAAGCGGCAGCCGCCCGACCACGCGCGTCCATACTCGCAGGTTTACAAGAGTGAACTGGTCTGTCTATCCGCCGCGGTTTGTTCGTGATGGATCGCCTGCCGCGCGCGCCTGCCACGTCCAACTAAATTTATATCTACATATTGGCTCGCGCGGCAAATGAACGTCAACTCTGGTCGAACATTGGCTCGCGCGGCTGCCGCGCTTAATTTATACGCACCTTAACTTCAGTATGCAGCTGTAGTGTAGCGCTTTGTAAAGTAAAAATATTTTAAGCTTATTTATATTTTATAATAATTACGTGTCTTTTATATTGAGTATAACTTTATCATCGTTTTGTCATATCCAATACTTGGAGCCATTGTTGTATCAATAAAAAAAAATACTTTATTTACTTTTCTGTACAGTTAACATCAATGATACCCGAAAGCTAATGAGTAAATAGTAGTAAACGAATAGACCTCTATTGATGCTGTTCTTTTGTGTTCGAACGCTGACGTTAATTCATATATTAATATAATTTGCGAATTTTTATTGAGGCGTTCACAGAGCATCAGCTTAAAATTCTTTAGATGTTTTTTTACGTTTAAAAGTGAAATAATCATATCAAAACAAGTCCCAACTTGATAAATTGGGTAGGACGGTACAATAATTAAAAATAATTTACCTGGACCGGACTTAGTTACTAGTTTTCTTAAAAGACACAAAGATGAAATCTCCAGAAACAATGAAGGAATATTTCAAGGCGTTGGAAGTTTTGATAGCAGAAATAGAAACTTGAAACATTTTAAATATATGCTACTATTCCGTTGAATTTTTAAATGAAAAATCTAAATCATAACATGTACTTGCGCCTTAAAATTTTTGCGTTTTACCAGAATTGATCGATCCTCGATTTACAAGGAAAATATCGAACAAGCTATAATAGCAAAAACACAGAAAAATAACACTGCAAAAAAAGGAAAGCGGTAAAAGAAACCTCTCTACACAAAACAATGACGAAGAAAGAAGGAAAGATGATGCAATTACTAATCAACTAGCTACTAATGTTAACATTGATATTCATCTTATTAATGACGATCTTATTGATGACAGTACAATAATACACAGTGAAAAAATATCCGAATGAACAAAAAATGAATATATAAATCTAAATGAAAACACAGATACAAAAAAAAGCACAGATCTATTTATAAATGAAAAATTAAATTACCAAAAAAGTATGAAGTCCTTATTATTCAACAAACTTGTGGCCTACGGTAGGTATCCTAGCAGTGGAGGCTTGATTAAAACCGCAGACTTCACAAATATCGTTATATTGTAGTAATGAAAGAAGCGAGAGAAGTACAGATAGCGTAGGAAGTAGTTTGGGACAGGATACAATGCAAGTAGAAGTGAAAGAAGATGATAAGAGAGAAATTTGGTAATTGAATAATGATCGATTTGCGCGGGAGTGAATGGGAAAGTGACATAGGTACGGCGCGGAAGAGGCGATAACGGTCACTGCTCGGACGCGGCCGCCGCCGGCGCGAATGAGCTCTTGAGCTCCGTCTTGCCGCTGTCCTCCGCACCTCATGCTTCTCCCCGCGCTGGGACCGGTTAGAGGGCGCGGCGGATGCTGCGCGTGCGGTACCGCTGTATGCGCCACAAAGTTTCCAAAAATCACAATTCAAACATTCAAAGAACTAAGCGATCATGATGAAGTTCCAGAAAAAAAAATTTAAAGTTTTGCATGAACGGCAATTAAACATAAGCGAATTTGAAAAGTATTAGAAGAATACTTGGCTTATTTCAGATTATGAAAAAAATTAATAATAATAAAGCATTTTTGTATTGTATTTTATTGTATAATTTTATTTTACGCCGCCTTCCGGAGCCGCGTTCGCCGTGTGGTGCCGGCATAGAATTTCACCACCCCAACTCTTCCCGTGGGTGTCGTAAGAGGCGACTAAGGGAATCACACCAAGGGGCGGGTAGCAGCGCCCTCTGAACAACTCCACCGAACTGGTACATACGAAACAGATTTTAAACATCCTGTGACAGGTGCTAGTGACTAATATTTACATTTATTTAGATCCAGTGCATATGCTTAAATTGGTCAGAAATAGTTTTGACAAATATCAAGAATTTCAAGATGAGTATGGAAACTCCATAAAGTGGGAATGTATGAAATTATTGCAAGAGATCCAGGAAAAAGAAAACTTTCATTTAGCCAATAAGCTACGAGCTGAACATATCAATTTTAAATCAAATGTAATGAAAGTACAACTAGCTAGTAAAATGTTCAGCCGCAGCGTAGCTAGAGCGTTAGATTTTAGTAAAGAAGAGTTGAAATTAACAGAATTTGAAGGAGTTAGTGCAACATCCAAAATGATCCAACTAATAAAAGATTTATTCGATATTCTAGATTCTAGAGTTCATGGGTATGGATATAAACGAGCGTTAAACATGGATAACCATACTGAAATGTTCGAAAGATTAGAGGAGGAGGAGGATGGAGGAGATAATGGTGGCCTAATATATCCTTCGGTTTGTGTGAAAAAAAATTGCCTTCGCTGCTCTGAGCAATTCATAAAAAATTATTTCATCGATTGTGTAAACAAACGGAAATATACTAGCGACTTTTTGGTTCACAAAACAATAAGTAGTTTTGTAGGAGAAAAATTATTCCCAGAATATCAGTCCCACCAGTATTACGCAGAAGAGACAAACCATATAATTGATTTGGCACAAAGTGTTATGAAAAAATACATAGATACAAGGCTAGCATTCCTTAGCAAAAGGAAATTACATAATGAGAAACAAGCAGTGAGAAGAATTTATACTTAATTGATTCATTTCAAAAACCAGTAATACAACGAAACATAATGTACCTAGTGTATTTTTTACAGTATTAAATGTCGTTTGGTCTTTAGACTGTTTTTTTTTTTGTTTTAAGTACGATTACATTCACGATATAAATTATTTCCAGGTCGATACTTCCGAATATCCCGAGGAACCTATCATTGTAGGACGAAGGATAATCAATCTAATAAACTTTTACAAAAAATTACAAGAAGTGTCAAGACGTGGACCTCTAAATTGTGGTTTAGGGTGCGTCGACATAATATCTGAGAAAGTGAACGGACTACAGTCCATTTTGACATTGAAATGCAAACTGTGTAATGTTAAGTTTTATGTATCCATCCACTGATGAAGGAAGTAGCATGGATGTTTATAATAGTGCCGTTTTAGGAACGGTTGCTATAGGCTGTGGACATTCTCAACTTCAGTAATTATCAGCTTGAGCGCAAGAGCAGCAAGAGAAGCGGTAATTTTTTAAGGGATAAATTTTACCCCTCATGGGTCTTCCAAGGTACCAAAAATGTCACGACGCGGTTGGTAAAATGTGGAATACTATATCAATGAGATCAATGAAAAATGCAGGAGAAGAAGAACGAAAGGCAGCGATGGCTGAAGGGAGAATAGACGCTAATGGTGTTCCAGTGATCGATGTTATAGTAGATGGCTGCTGAGTAAACGAACATATAAAAAAAACTATTCTGCACTATCAGGAGCAGCCGCCATCATTGTTAAAAGAACAGGTGAAGTGCTATATCGTCGCCTTAATTCTAATATCTCATTTTCAAACCTAACCGACATTTTGTGTGCTTTGGATAAAGGCGGGAAAAGGACATCTTTCTCTTTCTTTACCTTGCAAAGTTTGTATGTGGAGGGTAGCATCTGCGAATTATGTAGGTAGGCGCAAATTATTAATAAACCAGTCTGTGTCTAACCGGCCTTTCATTGAACGCTCCATTGGCGACGATCCGAATTTACGCGTATTTACCGAGTAATAATCGTGTGTGTCATTGTAAAAGTGTTTCAAAAACGTTTGCAAAATGCCGATAGGCAAATTAGAACCATTTGAGATAAACTCTAAGCAGTGGCCCGCGTATATCCGACGAGTGAAACAATACATCGTGTTGAACGAAATCAAAGAGGCGTTACGTGTATCATTACTTATCACTGTGGTTGGCGAAGCTACTTATTC
>OZ007534.1:6090119-6223565 GCA_963931895.1 Eupithecia pulchellata | reverse complement strand
CGTTTCCAAATGCCGAAGGTTCTTTTTCTTTCAACAATGTTTCTCGTTTTTATTTGTGCTCTATTGTATCTAATGGAAGGTGGATCTTCTGGAGGTGGTCTAATAGGAGTCAAGACGAATGGCAATGTTGTGTATCCATTGTCACCTACTAGCCTACCAGTTAATATGCCCCGTGTGTATTTCATGAAGACTGATGAGACTTGCAAAATTCGGGAATCATGCATGCAGCCAGCCCATTTAGCTACGATGTCTAAAATTTCAGTCCTAGGTCCAACTATAACCTGGACATTGATGGAAAAGTCAGATTTTCTGTTACGATAGACTTCATGATGTTGGCAACCTGGGGTTGAGACTATTTTAAGATGAGTACAATCAATAGCTCCATCAATGCCTGGTAGTCCAGGCCAATGCCCACATGTTCCCAATTCCTTGAAGAGCTGCCTGTTAACTGAAGCCTCTTGTCCTGTGGGGAACTTGATTAAAAGTTTATGTAGCTGGGCCAATAATTTTGAAACTTTTCTTATTATTTTGGAGGCTGTAGGTTGAGATATTTCATACAGATCTTCACACCTGCAAAAAAAATACAATAAACCACTAGCAATAATGTAAAATTAAATTATAGGAACCTTTACTTTGTGTAGGTACTAACATAAGTTTGGTAAAATAAACTCACCTGAAATGATGCTGTTGCATAAAATCTTAATGTTAGTAGAACCGCTGGACCCGCGACCCGTGCACCCACTTGGCTTCACCCACCGGTGGGTGTAGGGGTAATTCCTGTTTACCCGTGTACCCACTGCGATATGGTTGGAATTAATTATCGATGAAAAAAATTAAATAATTATACGATAAGTCAATTTGTTTATTAAAACCCTTTCGGTACATGAGTCCTAATTAATTAATTACTTTTATTCACAATTCCCAAAATTCCCACTTACCAAAATACCTACTCATATGTTGCCCATTATCTACAATCACTACTGCCTATAATTATCATTTCCCAAAATTTCCACTTTTTAAACCAACTATTTTACTCGTTACATTAAAACTAGAATAAACGACCCTCCCTATGAACATCGTGTGGATTTCGAAAGTACCAGGATAGCATAAGATACAAGAGTGGTTTCTTTCTAAGATGGGAGGAAATGCATTCGTCAAATCCAATGTTGGTCAAAACCTGTAATAATAATTGCAGAGTCCTAGTACGTTCGTCAGGTGGTGCTTACTAACACAGTATTTCATAAGTATTTTAACGAAATATTTTGACCAGATGAAACTTCTGTCATAGTTATGGTATCCTGGTACTTCAGCCGAGCTAGAGGTAGAGTTAGCTCTAGCTAACTCTACCACTAGCTCGAAAATGTAAATCGCTTATCTCATTTGTTAATAGTTGCATTTGTGCATTAACACTACAGTGCACGCGCGCTCTACTATAGTAGAACGCAGTCATATATTTTAGAGCCATTCTTGATTTTAATACGTAACTCTTTGGGCTCCTAGATAAGCCTCGGCGACAAAATTACGCACCAAATTATTGGGGCACCCACCTTCAGTGCTAGTGCAAGTTCCGGTAATTAGCGTTCAAAAGTCATTTTCTACCATAGTAGTACGCGCGAGTATTGGCGTAATGAAACTGGATGTAAGTACACAGATTTTATTTTTACTTCAGAATGTATAAAATTTATATATTTGATTTTTAACAGAGTATCAGTATAAATAGTGTTTTCAGTTTATCATGTTTTTGTGTATTTACTAATTATTATTACTTTGTTCAGTTTTTTTGTCAACAAGTTCAAAAAATCGGACTAAGACATGTCCTGTAGCAACACGGGTTAGATCTCAAAATATCCGTGTTAGACCTCCAGGTCCAAAGAGGAATTCCGAGAAACGCCGAAACTCCGGTCTTGTTTCGGACAATTTTTCGATGAAAGTATCATCGAAATCCTTGTCACTTATACGAAGCGCTAACTGGACTGTTGCTAAGCATAGGAGTCTTTCATTCTGATCACAAAGGTTGAGGTTACTCGCAGTAATCCTCAAAGATTGGGACGAGTAGACAAATGTTTCCTGTGGTCACGAGCTCGAACACTGATGCGACGAGATGTATCGGCTCATCGCCGTGATAATGCTCATGGGTATGTGTGTCCGAGGCCGCATCGAAGAGTACTGGAGCACGGGCGTACTTGGAATGCCACTATTTAGAAAGCTGATGACGATAAAGCGGTTTTGGCTATTAATGAAATTCGTTCATTTTGCGGACAACGACACCATTTTGCCGGGCGAAAACAAAAAACTCTTCAAAGTTGAGCCATTGTTGGACTACCTGAACACCAAATTCCAGAAACTGTACTCGCCCCGCCAAGAGCTATCCATTGACGAATCGTTGTTGCTTTGGAAGGGACGTTTAAGCTGGGTCCAATGCATCCGGACCAAAGCAGCACGATTCGGTATGAAGACATACGAACTTTGCGAGGCGATTACAGGTTACTGCCTAAAAATGCAAAAGTAACACTGGCAAGAGTCCAACATCGGCCCAACCCCTATTTGGTTTCACTGGCACCGGCAAAATTGTTGTAAATTTATTTATTGATTATTTAGGGAAAGGATACACACTTTTCATTATTAACTTCTACAATTCGGCATGCTTGACCCGCTTTTTAAAATCAAAGAAAACAGACGTCGTTGGAACATTGAACCGAAGGAGAGTCGATACCCCGGCCTGTATTAAAAACCTGGAAGAAAAGCGTGTGGGAAGGGGGGAGATGATAAGTCGACACTGTGGTGACGTGGCAGTTGTGGCTTGGAAAGATGTACGTCTAGTTACCACAGTGTCGACTTACCACAACAATTCAACCTTGCCAGGCCACCGAGCGGGTAGGAGCGTGGTCAAACCAACCGTAGTCCACGACTACAACAGGTTTATGGGTGGGGTGGACCTGAAGGACCAAAAACTATCGATGTACCTTTTAGAACGCAAACGCGGTCTAAAATGGTACATCAAAGTTTTTCGGCGCCTTATAAATATAACCATTTTAAATTCCTACGTTATATACTGTGCCAACGTCGCCAACACCGGTCAAATTAAAATGTCACACCGGCAATTCAGGTACAAATTCGCTGGTCAGTTAAGTGACCTCTACGGTCGCAACGCAACACCGATCAGCGGCAACGTCGCCCACCCGATACAGCTCTTGCTCTTGTAAGGCTCGATCCTTCTTTAGGCCACTTCCCTGAGAAGAAGGAAAAAGAAGGGGTTCGATCTTCTAACAAAGTTGAAAAGACGAAGCGTAACAGGTGTGTTCGGTGTGCGGCCAAAGGGGTCCGAAAAATGACTACGTTAGTTTGTAGTCGGTGTGATGTTTTTCTTTGTCTCGGTGGATGTTGGCGCGAATACCACACACTGGAGAATCTACAGTGAAATGGCCAGTAGGCTAGGTGTATTTTGCGATTGGTTCATACAATATCTACTTTTCAATTATTACATTTCACAATAAAACATCAACAAATAGGTACAAAAATAAATCCTGCATATACACTCGAGAGCAATGAATCCGGGCCACTCAAAGAATCCAAAAAATCTCGGAAAGTAAGAATGCTAGGTTAATGCAATAATTTGTTCTCCGACGAATCAAAATTTATGCTCTACAAGCACGATGGAAGACACAGAGTGTATAGAAGACCAGGGGAAAGATTCAAGCAAGCATGCATCGAAGAAAAAGTAGCCTACGGTGGTGGGTCTGTACTTGTGTGGGCCGGAATTTCCTCTGAAAGTCGCACAGAGCTGGTGATCATAGAAAACGGCTCTTTAACTAGCGTAAGATATGTGGAAGAAATCCTCAACGAACACGTTGGTCCATTTATGGTCAATTTGGGTGAGGATGCTATATTTATGCATGACAATGCCCGACCTCATACAGGTAGGATTGTGAATGACTACCTTCAAGAGATGAACATTACTTGTATGGAGTGGCCAGCGCGCAGCCCGGATATCAACCCGATCGAGCATGCTTGGGACGAGCTAGGGAGATGCGTAAAACAACGAAACCCTCCCCCAATCACGCTTCCTGAGCTCAAAATTGCTCTCACAGAGGAATGGGAGAATATTCCCCAAAATCGTATAAGGAACTTGGTGTACAGCATGCCAAACCGCGTAAACGCAGTAATGGAAGCACGAGGAGGTAATACGAAGTATTGAAATTCAAGAAAATCGTCATAAAGTTCAAAAATTTCATGTTTCCTATTTTTGTTTTAAGGAGAGATCAGCAGTTTTTTTTCTTTATGTAATTTTGTGTAAATAAAATGTATGGTGACTCATATTTTTTTAACTTTCATTTAAGGAGTATGAAATTGTCTATTAAATACAATTTATTGCATTAACCTAGCATTCTTACTTTCCGAGATTTTTTGGATTCTTTGAGTGACCCGGATTCATTGCTCTCGAGTGTATATATATCTACATATATTTAGATATAGAGACGAGTTTTGCTCCAACTCGAAAACTAACATCCTAACAGGGTAAAAGTTTCGACGTCCGACCCACCTTCACACTGAGACTTCACACCAGTGTTAAGGTAGGGAAATTACTTTCCCAGCCTTAACACTAATATGAAAGAAGGTAAATTATATTACCAACCTTCACACTAGTAGTAAGGATGGGAAACCAGACACTTTAGTGTGAAGGTTGGGAAGCTCTTGAGATAAACACAAGTGTTACGACCTCTTCAGATAAATATTGGGTTTTATGTCTGAAATTATAAGAAATATTCATATTTGTATGTCAATGAAACACGTCAGTTTCATCTATAAACATTTATTTTGCATAAAAAAATATTGTTAAGTACAACGTTTGAGTTCTGAACTGATTTATTATAATATTATTACTATGGACTTATCAATCAGTAACAGAAATGGTGGAAAGGTTTTATTGTTCGAAGGTCATCAATATCTTAAACAAAAGTTATTCTAATGGAAATATCATTTGGTTCTGTTGTAATCGGCGAAAAGTATCAAAGTGCACTGGTTCTATAACTACACATGTAAGTAAAACAGGTTTAATGAGACCCTTCATTTGAGAATGTTATTCAATTTTATTTCTTATGATTATTTCAGTAGCTAGCTAGTATAATATTGATGTCTTGTAAGAAGTATATTTGTTATAGGATGAAGAAGTAATAAAGAGCGTCGAGCATAAAGTCGAGTGTAAGTCAGACATAGCCCAGAATGAAGTTGCAATGTGCGTACACAAGATGAAAGCAAAGGCTAGTATCTCCGTGAAATCAATGCCGAAAATATATAAGAAAGGCATTACGCCTGTAATTAATAAAGGATTGACGTTGGTGACAAATGTCCCTTCCTTTAATAGTATCAAACATGGTTTATATTTGGCAAGACTTAAAAAACAGCAAGTTAAGAGAACAGTTTTTAAAAATATAACAGAAATTGAAGTTCCAGCCACTTTCAATGATATTTTACTGGCAGAATATCGGCATGAGAACACAGTGATATTACTATTTTCTTCAGTGGAGTCAAAAGAATTGCTAGTTAATATAAAAGAATGCTTCGCTGATGGTACCTTTAAAGTGGCCCCAAAACCATTCCTTCAATTGTACTTAATAATGGGTGACGTCGACAGTACGTCTGAGCACACTAATGTGATACCATTATTTTACGCATTGATGACTGACAAAAAACAGAGCTCTTATTTAGCTTTATTTCATTTAATACGAACTACTTGCCCTCAGTTAAATCCGGAGAAATTCCACATTGACTTTGAAGTCGGAGTCTCAAATTCTCTGAAAATAATATTTCCAAAAATCATAATAAAAAAATGCTACTACCATTTCTGTAAAAGCATATGGAAAAAATCCAAAGAGATTGGTATAGTGTTAAAAACACATCGCCGGATAGTGGGATTGTGCACCGCACTTTCTTTGCTGCCAGTAGATAGAGTCCAAGAGGGGTGGATATATATTCAGTCACAATGTGAAAATTTCAACAGTAAAAACTTGAATGAATTCATGAAGTACATGGAAAAAACTTGGATTAAGAATACGAGACTTATTGATGAATGGTGTGTTTTTAATGAACGCCATCGGACAAACAACGTTTGCGAGAATTGGAATTCTCAAATTAACACGAGTGTGAACAAGAATCACATTACTCTCGCAAAGTTACTCTCGGCATTAAAAGATGATACAACAGAAAATAAAATAAAATTAAAAATAAATAAAAATAAGAGAAAACAAGCAGAAATAGAAAAAGACAATATAATAATAAATACGCAACTTCAGTTAATTCATGGGCAAATTGAAATTGGGCATTTTTTGGAAATTCTACGTTAAGTGGATTCTAATTTTTTGTTCGGTTTTGCAATAGAAGATGCTTATTTTATTTTAGTTTATGTAAGTATGTTATGTTAATTATGTATAGTGGAAAACTGAGAGGTCAAACTGTCTATCAGGCTAAAGTAACAGTAAAGAAATGGTTGGCTACACTATTATAATGACACTGAAGTAATATATAAAATAAAATTAAATTTTAAAAGTAGGTACAATAATTACTATAATGAAAAAACCTTTGCCTTGCCTATATCTGAGGACTTGTTTTACCGGAAATTATTTTTTCAGATCCACGCGATACAGGCTACGCCTAGTGCGCGGATCGTTAGATATTTCATATTCTGTAAAAACTATCTTCTCGAACTTGTATGAATTTGTATGTATGGCAGCTTAGCCTAGCTAGTTTTAGACACCTAACTGTTTAGTTGTATAAGTTCTGAGTTGAAATAAACATTTTTAATTTTTATTTTAATTTTTTCAATTATATGCTCAAATACCTATTAATCTGGTCTTCTTGATTACGAGTCTCATATGGCTCAAATACTTCGGTCTCTTAGGTCCAGTTCCTAGGTACGTCTAGTGTGTTTGGTACGACTATTTCTGCGAAAGTCCATTTATGCAAAAGTCCATGTCCGCCTATCGACCATTGGGCAAAACAGACATTCACGGAATGGACGTTCGAAGCAATAGACTTAAGAGTTTACTGGGCATATCAGAAACTAGACCTAAGAGACCGAAAGGCCTGGTTTCCCAACGTTAACACTTTACCTACTCATTTGTATGATCCGCCGTCACACTGATTATTTTAAAATAGGTCAGTATGAAAGCTGGGAAAGTAATTTCCCTACCTTAACACTGGTGTGAAGGCTCAGTGTGAAGGTGGGTCCGACGTCAAAGTTTCTTGTTCACTTCTTTACCTTAAAAATATGAAAAAAACAAAGTGATCGCTTTATTTCCTAATTTTTCTTATTTCATTTGAATTTTGTGACGTTTACAAGTGTACTGTAAGGTCTAAAGGAAATAAAGCACTTAGATATTAGATTTTGGTGTGTATCCTTTCCTTAAATCATCAATAATAATAAATAATGCTGGACAATTCACACAGCATGATCTATCCCCAAGATGAGCAGAGCTTGTGTTATGGGTACTGGATAACTTATAAATGTAAACAATATATTTCTTACACAGATATTTTTTATTATACATAGAAAAAAACGACCAGAACACCATGGACAAATATCTACAGATGATCGATTGTGGATTTTATTGAAATTGCAACATATTTTTCACGAGGCGGGAATCGAACCCGCAACCTCCTGCATCGCAGGCACTATCATGAACCGTTTTATCGTCATCATCATCAGGCTTTTTTTCGTTTTATTGTCATATCACTTCTAGGGCTAACTGTATGCGTTTATAATAAATTAACAAGATATCGCGGTAAACATGTCACTTCCAAAAACTTTTTTTACAATGTCCATATTTTTAAGTAAACGAAAGGCTCTTTTATAAATTGTTGATAAATTATGTAATAAATGTATAAATATAAATAAATGTATTGTACGTTTTATTTCTAATAATAAAAAGCTCCCACATTTGAACTGTAATGCTCGGGCCACACTAACGAGAAATGCCATTAATTATCGCGATAATGGACGTTAACTGTAGGTGTAGCCACAACTTAACGGGATAATTTGACAATGGCATTAACAATGCCGTTTGGCGTTAGGCGATAGCTCAGGAGGCGGTACATCAAAGAGATTAACGCGAGAATTGATGCGATGAAGCGGCCACACTACGTATTGTCAGTGTGCGCCGAGAGCGCAACGGGTTCGGACGTATTTGTTTTTTTACGACGGATTTGCCTCAAAATCGCACGTTTTTGTCTATACGTACTATGGCGATGGAGTGGAGTAACGAGAAAGTAATTACTTTTCTTGAGATTCTGCAAACAGAACCATGTTTGTGGGATCCGAAACTCAAAAGTTTCAAGAACCGTGGAACGCAAAGTGATGCTTGGCGCCGAATAATGGAAATATTACCTTTTCAAACAACTGTTGAAGAAATAAAAAAGAAGAAGGAAAGCCTAATGGGTTATTATAGAACCCATTTGAACAAAATTAAAAAAACTTTGAAGTCCGGAGCTGGCAAAGATGACGTTTATACAACTAATTGGTTTGCATTCGAAACGATGGATAATTTCCTGCGAGGAGTATATGATAGTAGTCGCACATTAAATACAGAGGTAAGTAATACAATTAGTCATACATTATGTCAATGATATAGTCATTAGCAAGTGCGTTTTTGGGTTTTAGGGTTCATCAATTTTTTTAATGATAATATATTATTAGTTAGAAACCCTATTGCTGTCACTCTGCTGTCTGTCTGTCGGTCTGCCTGTCAATGTGTCTGTACGTCCTTCCGTCTGTCCATCTGTCCTGTGTGTCTATATGTCTGTCAGTCTGTAAAACTTATCCTACTAATATTATAAATGCTAAAGTTTGTGAGTATGGATGTTTGTTACTCTTTCACGTAAAAACTACTGAATGGATTTTAATAAAAGTAAAAAAAAAAAATACATTGGCTTTAATATTTAAAGATACTGTGTATATTTTTTAAGATATGCGTACAAAATCGCGGGCGGCTGCTAGTTTAAATATGTTTTTTTTTTTTGCAGACACATAACGAAAATGAGGCTCAAGAAAGAAATGATGGAAATCAGAATAGTTCTCATTTGTCAACAGAAACAGAAGAAGCTTCGCAAAATATACAAGAAGAAAATGGAACTCGTCCAAAAGAAAATAAATCTTCTCAAAATTATGGTAAAAAAAGACAACTGAAAGACGAGTTGCCTCAGGAAATCAAAGCAGCGCGACGTCAAATGGACGAAGCTTTTGAATTCATGAAAGAGAAGAAAGATGATGAATGTGAGATTTTCGGAAGACTGCTCGCAAGTAAACTAAAAAAAATAAGAAATCCAAATACGCGAGATATATTAATGAATGATATTCAAAATTTACTATTTCGTGCATGTATGGCCGATCGACTAGAGCAACAGTCTGCTGTACCTCAGTTTTCTACATCCCAGTCTCTACACCAACAAGCATTCAGTCCATCGCCAAATCCTTCGACATACCAGTCGCCTTCAGGCCCCTCCACATCTCAGTCTCCACACCATCAAGCATACAGTCCATCGCCAAATCCTCCAACATACCAGTCGCCTTTAGGCTACCCAACATCCCAGTCTCCACACCATCAAGCATACAGTCCATCGCCAAATCCTCCAACATACCAGTCGCCTTTAGGCCACCCTACATCCCGGTCTCCACACCATCAAGCATACAGTCCATCGCCAAATTCTCCGACATACCAGTCGCCTCTACCTCACGATACAAATCCACCTTCAGATCAGTTCTCAGTTGAAAATTTCCTAGAATTACCTCCACCAACGCGTGCCTCACAAATATGTAGTTATCACAGATTCCGGTGAAATAAAGATAATTAAAGATTAAAAATTTATGTAAAAGCTATGTTAATTATTTTAAGAAACAAATAAATGAAAGACATAAATACAGAGTACGTTGTTTTATTTTCCAAATAATCAAATTAAAATAATCATTTATGAGCCTAGAGGGAGCATAAGGAGCAAGATAAAGTCTTACAAATTATTCATGGTCCTGAAATGTTCTGCGAATTTATTCCTAACCTGGATTGCTGTTAAAGCTGAACGTCGTCGTGCAATACTCTTCATTGACCTGAAAGCGCCCTCCCCATTTCCAATGTCTTCTCTCCATGTTCCAGGATTTATTATTTCTCCGTCGACAATTGTGTCAGTGTAGCCTGATGGGGTGTAAATGGACCGCGAGTTAGAACTTTTTCTTAAAAAGTTATGTAATAAAGCACACGCCATTACGACTCTTGAAGCTTCGTTTGGTTGTAGAGCTATAGGTTTTCTAAGTACTCGAAACCGTGCTGACATAACACCAAATGCGTTTTCCACAACAATACGAGCAGAAGAAAGTTTACGATTGAAGTTTCGTTGCGTACTTCCTTCGGGGTGGTCTCCGGGAAAAGGTTTCATTATGTTGGGGTGCAATGGAAATGCATTGTCAGCAACAAAAACGTACGGCACATTTACATCGCCATCAGAAAGTGGTTTAGGTTGTGGTAAATGTAAGGAATTTGTCTGAAGTTTTTCGAATAAAACACAATCTCTGAATACACCACCGTCACTGATTCTACCCTTGTTGCCTACGTCGCAAAACATAAAACAAAAATTGCGATCCACTAAGGCCATCAACACAATACTAAACGAATGCTTATAATTAAAATATTCAGACCCACTGTGAATCGGTGACACCATGACAACATGTTTACCATCGATTGCTCCCAAGCAATGAGGAAATGTATCTTTAAAATCAGATTCCTTTTGTAGCCATTCGTTTTCATTCCCAGGTAACTTAATCATGTCTTTCAATACAGATATGAGAGCAGCACAACATTCCCTTACAATACTGGAAATCACTTGGTGAGACATCTTGAACAAATAATGTAAGCTTCTGTAGCTATCTCCTGTAGCTAAATATCGTAAAGTAACTGCTAGTCGAACTTTGGCAGGTATAGTTACACGAAATTTTGTTTTTTGTTTTTCTATCAAAGGCCCAACTCTGCTTAAAATCAATTCGAAATCAGATACTGACATTCGAACGAACCCCTCGAACTGGTTGCTTTGTTCAGCTAGTAGTTCGGAAAATATTTCCTCCATAGAGTTCCTGCAATTAAAAAAAAGTTCATTAGGTAGGTATATGTATTAGGTACTTCAAAAGTACCTACACTTTGATGCATGGTATGAATGTCAGATAAACAGACAGGAGAAAAAAACTGACAACAATGCAGAATAAAAAGTTTAACATAGTAATACCGGTCATTGTTATATTTGAAAACTAAATTTAAGCTAAATTTACTTATTAATATAATTATAAACTAAATTTAAACAAACAGAAAGACTTACAGTGTACGATTCCTGTGCATTTGTATCATCCACCATCTTCTTTTTCTTTGTTTCCGTTTTCTCTTTATTCGATAATGATTCAATAAAGTCAAATAATATAAATTTACACTCATGAAATATAGAGCTCTGTCGACGTCCATCTTGCCTGAATTGAAGTTAATTCAACGCCGTTTTTATCGCCAATAATGAGCATTCATGTTGACCGTTAAAGTGTAGCCACCCACTTTAATGCGTTAAAAATTATCGCAATAATTATCGAGATAATGGGCATTGACGTTAAACGCTAGTGTGGCCCCAGCATTACTAGGTAGAAGTACTCTAGGTATTTATCTACATAAATAATACAATCTTCATAAATCAAATTATACAAGTAGATAGATAGATAATACTTTATTCAAACACACAAGTAAAGACTTTGGTAAATTTAGGCAATAAATGTAGGTATTAGGCATCTGATAAGAAGGCATCTATACAGTCTCTTGTACCCACCTATTGAGTACGCAGCGCACTGATGGTAAAAAAACAACATGCTGTATGTTGTTACTACACTTACTTTGACCAATGATGGTGCTTTACGCGGTCACGTGACCAGTGGGATCCCGGACTATGACACACGAGTGATAGGAATGATCAAACATGGACCGCAGATGGCGCTGTACGCGGTCACGTGATTACGCGGATCTGTGCCTAGACACACGAGTGATCAAAAAGTACACGCACACATACGTACATTAGCTTCAAATGAACGAATTTATTGTTCATTTTTTATTATAAATAGTAGATTTATTTTATATCTGTGGTATACTAATTGATAATCTGAATGGAAAGCCTTTTATTTTTACTCTATGACAGTATAAACATAGATTGTTTACTAGTTCCCAACTCAGGCTAGCAAGTGTTTTCAAATAACCATGTCTCCTTACGTTATTTTGGTAGCTTTTGAGTAAAAATATAGTTTTCTATGTCATACATGGTTCTTTTACAGTGTTTACGACTTGTTTAGTATATTATCTATCCAAATAAGTAACAAGAAACCACGTGGACCAACTTATTTCATTACTTGTGTGATACAAAGGAGGAAGAAAAGTGATGCTCTTAGTCAGACGGCTGACTAAAGGATAGTTGTTAGAGTATTATAACACCAACAATCGTATAAAAGTATAACTCTAAACTCCTTTAAGTCCCTTAGACAGGTATAGGTGTTATTAATTGCAGTAATGCAGCTTATACATCACGAGTGAACTGTAATAAAGCTTCAAGTACACCTGGGAACGAAATGTGTACTCTTAAATGGAGTAAAATGCTACTTGGGCTGCTCGCTGTACCAAGAAAAGCAGAGAGAACATAAGCGAGAAAGAAAATAAGCGTAAAATGAAAGTATTATTACCAACTACGAATAAAAACTTCGTTGCTATATCTGCCATCTTTGTAAAAGTGATTATTTATAATCCTAAAAGAGGTGGTTAAATGGTGTGTAAAATTGGATTTGTCTAAAATGTAGTAGCACTGATTCTTTTGATTATATTTTGCCCAATATGTCTTGATTCTGATTTGTGATTTAAAACTACCTAAGTAAATGAAGGATTTATGATGGATAGGATTTATATTATTATTACATTGTACACGTAGCCTAATAAATTTTAAGATTTCTTCAAACTGTATTTAGTTTAGCTATATTAAAGTAACAAAAATTGTTTTACTTCTCCAAATTTTATTTTGTGTTACTTTAAAACTTTGTAAACTTACTGTTAAGTTAACTAAAAGATATTTTTTATAGTGTTACCGGCACGAAAGTGACGTAATGGATGTTTTACGGAAAAAAATTAGCAATTTATTGATTAATTTTAAGTTCTTTGTTTTGTTTCTTGAATATAAATATACTATAAGTTGAATAAAACATATTAGTAATTACAAACAAATAGTTTTATTTGTCTAAATGCCAAGTTAAAAAGTTACTTATTGGAACGAGTTGTAGATAACTTTTGAATACAGATTGATGTTTATTGAGCTTATTTTCATATATCTATAAGTATTTTATAAAACTTAGTTAATTTATTTAATACCTAATCTATAGATTTATCACCAATTTCGTGCAGAATTCTGTTCATTAAAAATAAGGTTTCCAAATAAGTAACGGGCCATATTTTTTGAAAAACGCCCACTTGCGCGTTCGTGTAAATGTAACATTTTCTAGTGACTGACCGTGTTTGTGAGGAATAAAGTTTTTTTGTGTAGTTTTTAGTGTGTTTTTTGAGTTATTTGTTAATAGTAATTCTTAGAGTAGGCTCCATTTTCCAAGCAGAAGTGTTCGCCATTCTCGAATGCGCAGACATAAATCTGCAAAAGCGATACTCCAACCAAACAAATTATATCAACTCTGATAGCCAGGCTGCTCTTCTAGCACTGGACTCGTCGATCATCACGTCAAGGCTAGTTGAGGACTGCATGTCACGCCTGAATGCTCTGGGTTCGAAAAACCGAGCTGTCTTAAGATGGGTACCGGGTCACGCGGGTATCAACGGCAATGAGAATGCCGACGAGCTCGCACGGTCTGGGGCCATGGGGACTCGGTTCGGCCCTGAGCCGTTCTGTGGCATACCAAAGAGCCTGGCTCAAAGAACCCTACTGAACGTTTGCTACGAGGAGTCAACCAAACTCTGGAAAAATTCCTCGGGCATGGATCACTCTAAGTTTCTGGTAAAAGCCTTCGATAAATGGTACACCAACCAAATCCTAGCGCTAAACAGAAACAACCTTCGCATCATGACAAGAGCCCTAACTGGACATTGTCGCCTTAACAAGCACATGTTCAAACTGGGGCTAAGCGATACAAAATCCGTGAGGAGGCGGAAGAATCGCCTCTCCATCTGCTAGGAGAATGTGGAGCACTGATGCATAAACGTAGCATCATTCTGGGCAAGCACCTGCTAAACCCAGATGAACTACGTGACATCACCCCGAAGAAAATCCTTCAGTTCTTAGTAGCTGAAGGGTAAGTGGCGAACTATAACGCCGCATCTTCGGCGGTGAACCTACGAAGTGGCGATCACAATAGGCCTATCAATGGCCGCAGCGATACTATAGCCACCAAAAGTAAATAAAAAAAAAATAGAGTAGGTACCTATTAGGTTAGTGTTTTATTTAATAGGTTTAGTGCGAGGGAGTATGGACAAATGCTGATGTGCTATGGTGAAGCTCGCGGGAATGCGTCACGATTGCGCATTTCCCGGAAAAGGTATCCAAATCAGCAACATCCGCCTGATGCTAGAGTCATCACGGCTGCCTATAATAATGAACGGATTACACCTCAAGGCGCGGCGGTGGTAGAGGGGTTGTTCAGGTGAAAGAACAAATTTTGGATCTTGTTGGGAGAAACCCTCGAGTAGGTACACGAACTGCTGCGAAACTGCTTAGAGGTCGTGGAGCCGTGGTATCACACAAAACTGTTCACAGGATTTTAAGGAAAAATAATCGAAGACCCTACAAAATTCACAAGGTCCAGGGACTACTTCCTGCAGATAAGACGAGACGATTAGAATATTGCCAATGGATTGTGAACCAAAGTAATCCAACCACGTTTGTCAAAAATGTCTTGTGGACAGACGAGCCGACTTTTTTTTTTACTATAAAAACTATCGTAGTTTGATGAATTCATTATGAATGTAAGCTATGTCACCCGCAACATATAGACAGCGAGCTACAGCATGTTAAAGAGGTACTACAGCGAAATGGTTATGGTTGGAGACAGAGCTGCCGCGTTGCCAACACATCCGAAAGGAAGCGACCTCATACCGTTCAGAGAGCTTTAACATACTTACCTTTTGTGAAGGGTCTTACGGATAGGATCGGCCAGTTACTCCAACGAAAATATAGCATTAAGACGGTATTTCGGCCTCACATACAACTGCGACACCTACTTCGCTCTCCTAAGGATAGGGAGCCACTGAATGTCCCTGGAGTTTACATGATCCCGTGTGACTGCGGCAAATGCTACATAGGTGAAACGAAGAGGAACATATCCACCAGGCTCTCTGAACATATACGCGCCGCCGTAAAGAATGTTGACACCAATAGCTCGGCGGTGGTAGAACACTGTATTGAAGAAGGGCCATCACATTACGTCCGTTTCGACAAAGTCCGTGTCTTGTCTAGGGAAAAGTTTTTTGTTCCTGATAGAGATAAGACGTCGGCCTAATTTCAATAGAGACAGAGGTTGGGACCTACCATACCACCCGCTTGGAAGCCGTGTCTCCAGGAAAAGTCGGAGAGTATTATAGAGGTAGAGTCAGCTGTGGATACTGTCAGTTCCGTGTGCACACAGAGGATACCTTCGCTTCGCAATCCAACACCGAGAGATCACCGCAAGATGACAACCCTCCTACCCTACAGCATCACCAAGCAGCATGCCCCCCACCGCCTCCACCCCCTGCGCTCTCGGCGCGTTCTTTGCGCGCCGCACGCCGCAGTGAGCGCATAGAGGCGGTACGGGTGCTACGTGAGCCGCACTCACCCTGATGAAGTCCCTCGTTATCCCTATACTTGGCAAGAAAAAAAAATCTTGAAATATTATAATTTTTGGAACTGAGTGTGTTCCTAGGTGTATAAAGACCAGGTTTTGCTATATCATTTTTTTTTTTTTATAATTATGATTTTATTACATGTATATTAAGTAAGATTTTATACACGGATACATTGCCAAGTTGGCCTTAAAATTAAGCATAAAATATAAGTATCTACATATGTGGATACACTGCCAAGTACACAGATTTTTTTCAATCTTATGATTTAACGAATTAAGATAACATTTTTAATTAAAATCACAAATTAATAAAGATATTAAGTCTTTCAGCTTTACTCTATGTTTATTCTCAACATGCAGCATTATAGTAAAAACGTATATATCTTTATATCTTTGTGTTATATATGGCGAGATTTGTTTTCAGCTCAGTCTTGAGTCTTCTGCTTTGGAGATTAGTGAGGTTTTTACTGTCTTAAGCGAGTCACACACTACGCAGATACGGTAAGATATCTGTATCTGAGCATATATCTTTCAATATCGCTCTCTATACTAATCATATGAACTAACACACACAGCGCAGATAATTTATATTTTATCGTAAAGTATCTGTGGGCACCGACATATATTGGAAGATGGTGAGATTATTATCTGCGTATACAAATATAATATTATTTGTATCTGCAGATATTATCTGCAGATATTATCTGCAGATACAAATATTTTATCTGCATGTAAATACAGGATGGATGCGCGCGGGCGAGGTCTGCGGTGAGAGGGGCGGGAACCACCCAGTCCGGCTGCCTCGGCAGGTCACGCGCTCGCCGCTCGAGTCTCACTCACTCATTCGTCCAATTTTGTTTGCGTTTGTATGACGTACGCTTGTTGCCATGGAGCGTCTAATCGAAAGTGTTCGAAAATTTCCGTGTTTGTGGAAGAAGGACATATAAGAGTACAAATTAAATGACGTAAAAGAAGCAGCCTGGAGGGAAGTAGTAAAAGACTGTGATTTGCCGGATGGTGAGTATTTTTTATTTATTTCAGTAGAAAATTATTATTTTTTTATTCTAACATTCTTGTATTAAACAACCTGTCTCGAATTCGATTTGTTTGCCACGGCACACTTCCCAAAGTATTAAAATAGTGACAAAACTCCTCTCGAATAATGAAGTTATCCTCTGTAAATCGGTATCCCGTTGGTGTCAGTGGCAATAGTTGATTTGATTCTGTGTGGTTTGGTACTGTAGTTGCTTTGTCTTTGGCACCAACATATGTATCAGAATTTTCAATAAAATAATTGTGTAGAACACACGTAGCCTTCACCACACCAAAATAAATTAGTGTTTGTTGTAGTTTCAAGATATGGCACGTGCTGTCTTACTCCTAGAGGCACTTGATGGCGAAGATAGAAGAAATGAACTACCTACTTGAGAGGGCTGGATTGCGGCGAAATCTCAGAGATCAAACTAATCCTTTGACTTTGTCAGATACTGAGTTTAGAGCCCACTATACTTAGGCTCTCTAAAGAGTTATTCTCGCAACTGTGCCAAGAACTTAAACCCTGCCTGCAAAGTGAAGACGAACAATAATGAGCTTGGAATGCAAGGTGTCAATAGGTATCTATCTTCAAGTTAAATTCATTTTCTATTCAAGTCAATAGGAACCGTGTCCTTAGTACATAGTTACTAAAAGGTTTTTTATTACAGGTTGTAACGGCACTCTCATATTATGCCACTGGATCATACCAAAAACCAGTTGGCATGAACTTTCTTCATGGCTTGAGTCAACCTAGCATTTCAAATGCTGTGAAAGAAGTCACCAAAGCATTGAATAATATTAGCATTTTGCAGAAACATTAAACCGAGAAACATTATACAAATGTCCACTGCAAACTCAGGAACACTGTGAACGGTGCATAGGAGTATTCAAGGCCCATTGTCGTTGCTTGCTGGTTCATAGAGTGCTGCATTATGACCAACACACTGTGGCAGTCATTATAAATGCATGCTGTGTCCTACATAACATGGCCAATAGAGATAGACTTCCAGTACCTGAGCTGACACCCAAGCTGAAAGAAATCAGCAAGAAACCACAAAGGGATCAAGTTGAAGACCAGAATGAATCCCAGATTCTACAAAATGGCCGCCAACAACTATCCATCATTGTTCAAAGGTTGTGGAATAACAAACTTAGCTTAATTATTTTCATAATTAAATTTATTGCATTTATTATTATTATTGAACTATACCACCAGAGAGCTGACTGCTGAGATCAGTGCTTTCAAAGTTTTTTACTACACTAGTTTGTCCCATAAAGTTGTGGCTATTCATGTCTTCTTGATTTTAATAAATGAGGGTTTAATATTTAGCCCACAAATATACTCACAACAAAATGTCAATTCAGCATCATCGTTAGTTAGTTTTACCTGAATAAAAGTAGCCTTAGTCCTATTCCTAAAACTATACTGTGTGTGATACCTTTTGAGAAATAGACTCACTTTGTATGATACAAATCACAAGACGATGCATCTGTAACCTTCCACAGATTCCCTCTCCCGTCTGTACACGGTTCTTTGAAGTAAGTAGTATAAACCTTTAACTGACTTCCAAAAAAATACAAGAGAAAATACTGAAACAATTCATAAAATAATTTTTACTTTAATTTCAGGGCCAAAGTATGGGCTATGTTTTGCTTCCCAAATGAAGATTGGACTGAAGATCAGTCACTTTACAAGCTGTTTAAGTCCCATAAAATGCTGTGTGGCAAACATTTTGATCATTCATCATTTAACTTGCGATGAAAGAAAACGACTAAATAAATTTGCCATACCGACTGAAGTTCGTGGCATATTGGCGCAGCTTAGGGATCAGCAATATCACAGAGCTGATATTGCTGATCCCTAATAGTAAACTGAGACACATTCCCCTACTGACTAAATATTATTTTCAAATTATACTTAGACAGTTAAATATTTTTTCTTAACATTTAAATTGCAAAATATGGCGTGAGTTTAGCATGTATTTATTATGTACTGTCCAGTTTTTATGAAATATTTAATAGGATACCTATCTTTTAGATGGTACCTGAACCCTCTGCGAGTACCTCTTCAGGTCCTACATCCAACGGTCACCAAAATAAAAGCTACCCTCATGCAACACAGGTATGGTTCCTTGTGGAATTCTATCTTTTAGTGTGCATACATACATGATAAGATGTTGATATAATTATAACGACAATCAGGGCTCGAAGTGGTAAAGGGTTAATATACCGCTACTAAGAATTCAAAATTAATTAATAATGAACTTATTGGAATTTCATAAATTTACCATCTGAGAATAATTATAAGTGGCAGTTTAAACGATATTTATGCGAATGACAGGCAATATTTACGTACATACGGCATTCCGGTTATGTGCGTATTATTATATTTCTGCGTTATACTAATCACGGCGCTCACGCACGTACCACTTAAAGCAAAAAGGGATTTTATAAATAACTCACGAAATATTTAAATTTCAGGTGAATTACCACAAGAAGCTGTTGCGACAGCAACGGTCGTGTCAAACTTGGACAAGCTACTTGACTGCATGAACGGAGATTCAGCTTCAAGAAAACGCGGGAAATTATTTCTAACAAACATGACCGCAACCAGCCCTCGTGTACCCTTTTTTAAAAAAATGAAAGTTTTTTTGATAAAATGAAGTTTTTGGGGGCAAGATGTAAGCCCCCATCACAAGAGGGCTGGTTGAGGACATTAAATGCATTAGAGAGAATATTCCACAATTTGAAAAAATATAATTTTTTTTGTTATTTTTTTCTTGAAATTATGTGCGTAACAAAGATATAGGCTGTATATTTAAATAAAATAAAATAAATAATATAAATTCTCAGTCAGTTAGGAGGTTAAATCAGGACCCTCTCGAAAACTGTTTCGGTTGCGTACGAAGCAATTGTGGTTCAAACCCAAACCCCACGTCAGTACAATTTGTTGCGGCATTAAAAACTGGCATGATAACAAATTTAATAAATAATAATAAAAATAGAAACTGCATTGACGATGACAACGACCTGCTTGGCAACTTTAAGATATTTTTAGAAAAAGGAAGTGAAGTGGAATACTCTTTAAACTCTTCTGCTCTGATTCCAGAGATTATTGATGGTGCAGAAGAGGTAGAAAGATAAGATATTGTCAGTTTAGTACATAGGTTTTTATAATTAAAATTAAATTAAATATAAACTAAATTGAAATAGACATATCTCAGTGTTCGGGAGAAATACAAGCATGTGCATATATTTGCGGCTTCATAGTCAAAAATATGAAGCATAATTGCGAATTATGTAAAAAACCATGCTTGCAGACCAGAACACTGAGGTATGTCATTTATTCACGTCCTTCAAAGAATATAATGATATAACACCAAGCTCAAAATAATGTGCAACCCAGTTTCTGTGCATAGAAAATGCCGCAACAATAATTAATGAATTTTTAAAAGATAACACAAAGACAAACAAAGAAAATATTAAATAAAAAATATTTAATATTTTTTATTTAATTTATTTATTTATTTTGTTTTATTTGGAAGACAGACAGTACATAGTAATATAAAGAGATACAATAAAGACTTTCTTAGACCAGTAAAGTCTCCACTTTAAAAAAATTTTCACTTAAAAGCTAGTGAACAGACAGCTAATATTAATTCATCATCATCATCATCATCATCAGCCCATGTTAGTCCACTGTTGGACATAGACATAATATTAATTAATATTTTATTATTTTATTTTAATATTAATATTTTATTATACATATAAACCAGCACTTGTCTAGCACATGACTACGGCGAAACATGTTCAAAATATTAGCTCAAAAAGCTAAACAACGCCTATTCAGCAAATTCTTAAACCCAAACCAGAAGATGAATTAAAAAAAAGAGCAGTGCTTAAAATATGCGCTTTTCTTGCACAGCATAATTTGTCGTTTTCTTTGATGGATGATTTAATCCCATTTTTGTTGCTAAATAATTTCTTGCATTGTATCTCATCCCAAGTAGATAATAGGCAGTCCCATTTGGTTGAACTTAAGTTTCTAATAATAATAATAATAAAGCCTTTATTGTTGAATGTTTGTGTTTACATAGCTTGTGTCTACTACTTATCAAACTAAATTATGAGCTAATGTACCTACTATTGACCGTAATATCAATACATATTAACAAAATAACATTTAAACTTTTAATGGTCAGCATAAGGTTTTCTTTTGTTTTTTTATTCTTCAACTTGTCTTCCGACAAAGGCCTCCTCTAAAGATCTCCATTCTTTCCTACATTTTTTTTTTTGCTGTTCTAGTCCATGTTCGACCCGCTATTTTCTTGAAGTCATCCTCCCATCTCTTAGTCTGTTTACCTTTGTTTCTTTTGCTGTCTAGCGGGTACCAGTCTGTTATTATATTAGTCTTGTCCATTTTTCTTTCTTCTCTCTTGTCATGTATCCTGTCCATCTCCACTTTTGTTCTTTGTATATTATGTAAGTATGCGTTCTTGAATTTAGTTTTACCTTTTATGTCTTTAAATTTTTCCTATAAATTGCAATACCTACATTCTGAGATAACTTTTAGTTCTTTTGTTGTTTTTTAAATTTATTTTAATCATGAACCCGACGTCGTATAGTCCTGGCGTCTCTCCTTTATAATATAATATATACTTTCATGATCTTCTATGTGTTCTGCAAATCTTCTCATATCTTTAGAGGGTCGTGGTCATTTTCCCCCACGAGGACCAGTCGGCTTGGGGGAGTGTTATGTTTATTTGTTGTTACATTGTTGTTTGTACTGATGGGTTGTTGTTTTTTCCGTTTACCGACATTTAATTGCTATTGTTTATTATTCTTTTCGTTGGAGGGGAGAGAATTGCTTCTATTCCTCATTAAATCGTAAGCATTTAATCTCTTGGTGTTCGGCTGCATTATGGATTGTTGTTTCCTTGGTTGGCTATTTGGAGGAGATAGCGATTTTTCTCTTTTCCGCTTTTCGTTGTTTATATTACTTTTTTCTTTTATTATTATTTTATCCATTTTTAGGTATGCGATATTTCCTTTTAGTCTCTCCTCCATCAGTTGTGCGTGCAATATTCTCCTTTTTTTCTAAGACATCTTTAGTATAATCTTCTGAAATATATGTATCTTTAAGATTTTTCTTCAATTTCATTACTTGATTCTTTTTCCATTCATTCACTAAGGAAACCAAAATGGGTCTAGGCTTATCACTTAATATTTCCTTTCCAATCCTGTAAATATTATTAACCTCGTATTCTTCAAAATTTATTTCTAGGCCGTTTTTAAATACTTCTTTTACCTTCTGTAGGAGTTCGAGGTTAGATTTTTCGTCTTCTTTGATGCCATAGATAGATTATTAGATTGTTCTTTTTTTGTGTTCTTTTCAAGCGTTCCATCTCGTTTTCAAGGTTTTCCAATTTTGTTTTTAGATTTTTATTTTCCACTATGATTGGCTGTATTTTTTTCTAATTTCTCCATTATTTTGTTAGTTATAGAAGTTTGTAGTTCCATTGTTTGTTTTTGCATTTCAGTTTTCAGTTTATCAAATAAAAGTTGGAATTGATCATCCATTTTCTAGTCGAGTTAGCTAGATCTGAATATAATGGAACGTAATGAGTAGCAGATTTTATTTTTGTAGGGTTGGCAACACTAAAATGTCTGTCAAGTTGACGTCAAGCAACCGTTCATCAAGCAAGCGATCTTCTGTCTGACACTGCTGATTGATATTGACACAATTTATAACCTCTGTTTGGTAATCCACGGCGCCTTTCTTGCGTTTATTTGATAGTAGACTGTGAAGATGATATTTCCACAAAAATCCCAACAATTAAGTTTATGTACCGTGATGTTTTTATAGCACTAAGTGAGCGTAGATGTTTTTTAAACACAATAATTATAAGGAGCTACACCATCGCGATGCTTACAGTTTGACGTCCGGAAACGGAACGGTTGAACTTAAGTTTCTATGTCTTGTTAATTTACCATAGTTCTATATTTGGTGTTGTTTGTTGTAAGGTTAGGAGTGATTTGAAAAATAATACCAAAAAGAAAGCAGCTCGCATTAATGGAGCAGCAAATGCTACTGGTGGTGGGCCAGCGCTGACATCAAAATTAACGAATTTGGAGAACTCTGTTCTCCATACCTAACTAATAAGTTTTCATTCCAAAAAATCCTTTGGTACCATAATATCTGAACTTATACCTGGTTTCTTACAGCCCGTTCACACTAGTCGTAAGTCGCATATGCCTAAAAGTCGAATGCTCTGGTCACCATACACTTTATATGGAGCTGTTCACATTGGATGAGATGCGATTTTAGTCTTATACGACTTAAAAAACCATCCGACGAGCCAGCGCCCGTTGTAAGACTAAAATTCGCGTCGATCGTGCTCGCATAGGTGCCTGCTTGTTGCTGTTCACACTAGTCGTGCATCTAATCGACTCGAGCGCGTTGTTACCTCTCTCCCCGCCCCGCTTCCTAGATCGCTACACACACATTGCTTGCTCACTCCATTCGTGTTTTATTCGTCGTGTTGGTTGCGCGCGCTCTGTTTTTGTTTGTTGTGTGAAAATGGAAAAAGAAATCCCGAAGAACTAATTCCATTAGTTCACGAAAGAGCAGTCCTTTAGGATAAAACTTTAAATGACTACAAAAATAATAATCTGAAACTATTGGCCTGGCGCGAAATTTGTACCATACTAATACCTAATTTTGAAAACAAATACGGAGTCTGCACAGTCAACATCTGCTCAACAGATTTTTTTGTATAAGTAATTATTTCGACCAATAGAAGACATCTGACATCGCCATCACTAGGTAAACATCTGTTTAGTTTGTTTGCTCCGTTATTTTTATATGACTTAAACAATTTTACAAAAGTTACAGCCCTTAGTTGCACCATTCAGTTGGAAACAAACCGCGTGGTAGTGAAATTATTATTTTCAACAGATATATTTATAATAATATATATTTAATAGATACTTACTTTGTATGTATAATCTGATAGTATGTTATGGAAGTAGCTTTGATCCTAGTAAAATTTTGCATCACTACTCATTTTTACTCTTTTCTATCGCTATACCTACAATACAACCCTTACTACACCGTAAGTGGCATAAATCAACGCGTAGATATTGGTCCTTTCAAAGTGAACTGTGATTCTTTGAAAGGTCTTAAGGGCAAGTCTTTCGTAAGATTTCTATTAATTATGTTTCTCATTTTTTATTATTAGGTATGTGAAACTTATATTTTATTTCATACCTTCTAGTTGTTGCCGGCAACTTGTCCGGAATTAAGTTTTTTGAGAAAAAAGGTAGTGAATTCTCGCGTTAACCTAAATGTTAGCGACCATAAGGTCCCTTGTGTTTTGGTTAAATCATTAACCAAAACACAAGGGTTATATTGCTTGCACTTAACTGTTTCTTTGCTATGCTGTTGTGTTTTTAAGTTTCGTTAAGTGGGTGATAAATTCGTCAAATTTATTACGCATAAGTTATGAAAAAAACTATTCTAACAAAAATTAAATGGAACTTTCGGATTCCTATAGAGCTCACTTGCGTTTCAGCTCCCTTAAGTTGTATACACAATTCATCAATATGACAGTGCTTTTTGAGATAGACTGTTGCCTCACGAAAAATAATATAGAAATTATAATATCAAAAGAAGCTTTGTGGCCCTGGGAGGGCATGACACATTTCATTAAAAGAAATTCGTGCTTGTGCGGCCTCTCCAGGCCAAGTTATGTGACCACTTGTTATTTAATTTTAATATACACAGTGATGTGGTGAACTTTAAAACTATGGACGTAGTGTGGTGTTTGTGTGGATCAAGTTTTTATGACCACTACCCACCGGATGAGTGCGAGTTTTGTGCAGACGCAAGTTAGCAGAGCAGAGGTTGGTAATTATAGTCGTTGCCAAATAAGATGGCAAAAGAGGTCATTCACCGACCTTTACTACGTTAACGTAAAATCAAATAAATGTATCGCTAATTCTGTCGCTCACCATACAAACCTAACGAAAACGGGTATCGCTAAGAGTCTCGTGGTACATACCTACAAGACAGCCGCGGTAAAACGGTACAACCCAAAAATTATACGAAATCGGGGAAACATACCGTTTGAAATTTTATGTTTGTAATATTCTATCCACGTATTTAATGGTTTTAAAATACGAAATGTATTTAAAACCGGCGTTATTTATTAAAATTATTTATAATTTAATGGTTGAGAGTACCAAATTATATGCACATGTCTGAGAAAAACATAGTATTTTTGTATATCATTAGAATTTAAGTATCGAGAACATTTACGATACAAAATTGTTCAGATCTATTATTTTATGCTTAATTAGCAATCAAATAATTATATAACACCAAAAAATCCAAATTTGTGGGTTGTGACATTTTCATTCCCTCATCGCTCGCGTCAGGTGTGCGCGACTTTCGGCACGGCGCGGCGGGCGGTGACGGCGCGGCCCGGCCCGATCGCCATTTTGTTTTCTCATTCCGCTTCGGAGTTCGCTTGCGTTCGGTCGTTTTGGGGTGCTATAAATTGAGTTTGTTATTTTTGTTGTGGTTTGTTATTGTTTTTTGTTACTGTTGTCAAAATCCATGGAGCCAGTGCCTGGACCGTCTTCCAGTTCAACTGGTGATGACAGTGTACAGAGCCACCGCCGCCGCCGTCGGTCGTCGTAATATATTCCAACCTAATGCGGTTTCGGAAGCAATACCCTTTTCTTCGCCGCAAAAAAAGCGAAAACAGGCGATCCTTACCAGTGGTGAACGGCTCATGATTATAAATATATTTAAATATGTTCAGAGCAAACAGACGGAAGATAAACCCGTATTAAATCATGACCTCGTCAAACAAACATGTGAAATATCTGGAGTGAGTGAAAGATCTGTTTATCGCGTGTTGAGTGATTATAGAGATACTCATAAAATAACTGAACCTGATGCGAAGAGAAACAAACCGAATATACTTCAGAAAGTTGACGACTTCGATAAGACGGCGATACGAAGAATCGTCCATGGGTTTTACATGAAAGGAGAGTTACCAACATTAAAAAAAATTTTACAATCAGTGAATGACGACGACTCACTTCCAACACTGAGTATGACGTCATTGAGACGCTTACTTATTGATTTGAACTTCAAGTACACGAAGAAAAATCGCAGTAGCATTTTAATTGATCGCACTGACATTGTTATTTGGCGACTCAAGTATTTAAAACAAATACAAGAATTTAGACGCCAAAACCGACGAATTTTTTATACTGATGAGACTTGGGTGAACGCAGGTACCTATCACTTTATTATTAAATATTCTTGAATAGAGATTGTTTCACTATTTTTCTTGCAACTATTCCGTATTTTCTCACAATATAAACCTATATTCCCACCTATACCTACCTGTTTGTTGTTTACAGGACACACAGTGGGAAAAGCGTGGACAGACCAAACGGTTAAATCTGCAAAGCAGGCATTCTTAGAAGGTCTGTCAACCGGAGCCAAAGACCCAACTACAAAGGGCAAGAGGTTGATTGTGGTCCATGTTGGGAATGAAGACGGCTTTTTAGAAGATTGCAAATGGGTATTTGAAGCCAAGAAGTCTGGTGACTACCATGAGAACATGGACGCTGAGCATTTTGAAGAATGGTTTGCAAAAGTATTGTCAAAAATGAAACCGAACGATGTAATTGTTTTGGACAATGCCAGCTATCATTCGAGGTATATCTATACATTACAATATTTACAATAGATACTACTGTTTCCCCAATTAGATATTGCATTTCCAAAAACTGAGATTTTACGTTCAAATAAACATTTTGATTTCAGGCGTGTGGAGAAAACGCCGTCAATGTCGTGGAAAAAAGCTGACATACAAAATTGGCTGCAAGCAAAAAATATCAGATTTGAAGAGAAGGAAGTAAAAGCACAATTAATGCAAAAAGTAAAAGAAATAAAACACAAATATCAATCCTATGTCATAGACAAGATGGCCGAAAAAAAGGGGGTGACAGTGTTGAGGCTGCCGCCTTATCACTGTGAATTGAACCCGATTGAGTTGATTTGGGCAAATATAAAAGGATATGTGGCTAGACATTGTCTTGTATTGAAAGACTCGTTATTATTTTTATTCGGGTTTATTGAAATTAAGGTACAAAACAGCTTTACTTGGATATAAATTAGGAATGGCGAGATCGCGGGTATAAATGCGCGTGCGTCTCTCGCGACGTCTTGTAGGGGAATCTTCGTTGCGGGGTGCAGGCGGGCGCGGGCGGAAGGGCGCTCCCGCAGCTGACAGCAACGATGTGAAGTTGTCACGCATTGCGGCGTGAACATCCTCCGGGGGGTTGGAAGCTCGTTTCCAACTATTGGTTATTGTTGGTATTCAGGTGGTGACGGTATCAGGCACATGAGGTTGACGGTATCAGGCACATGCGGTTGACAGCTCGTCTCACTGTTCCTCGATTTGTATCTACATCGGCGACTCTGCATACTCCGTCCTTGCCAGTGTACAGTTTGGTGACACGGCCCATTTTCCAGTGGAGTGGAGGTAGATGGTCCTCCTTCAGTAGGACAAGGTCTCCGATTTGAAGTGGGCTTTGTTCCTTTCTCCATTTGGTACGGTTCTGCAGCTCTGCCATGAAGTCTCTTCGCCATCGCTCCCAAAATTGCTGCCGGGCTAGCTCGATGCGCTGGTATCGGTTTGGATTCGCTGAGTTGACAGGTCGTGATGGTACAGACGTCAGCGGGCGGCCGATTAAGAAGTGCCCAGGGGTAAGGGGATTCAGATCAGTAGGGTCAGAAGAGAGAGGAGAAATAGGACGGGAATTTAGGATTGCCTCTATTTGCGTGAAAAGCGTCGCTAACTCCTCGAACGTAAAGGGGGTATTGCTAGCTACACGTTTTAAGTGGTATTTAGCTGATTTAACGCCTGCCTCCCATATACCTCCGAAGTGAGGTGAATATGCGGGTGAAAACATGAATTTTATGTCCTCTTTGGCAGCGTAATCAGATACTGCATGACGACTGGATTTTAAAATCTTACCTAACTCATTGTTTGCGCCTACAAAATTAGTGCCGTTGTCGCAATAAATTACATAGGGCTTTCCACGCCGCGAAACAAACCTGCGTAGGCATGCGAGGAAGGCTTCTGTGGTTAGATCACTTACAACTTCTAGGTGAAGGGCTTTGGTGGCGAGACAAACAAATACGCATAGGTAGGCCTTTGTGATACGATTACCTCGGCCCTTTTTCGATGAGATCATAAACGGACCTGCAAAATCGGTACCACAGGAATTAAATGGAAAGGATAAATTTAATCTTACATCGGGAAGGTCGCTCATTTTAGGCTGCATAGTTTGGCCGCGCATACGTACACAGACAACGCATTTCTTAGTTATGACGCGTGCCAGATTTCTGCCACCTAATGGCCAGAATTTCTCGCGTACAGACGACAGAAGCAGCTGAGGGCCTGCATGAAATAAGCGTAAGTGCTCATGATTCATTATTAATTTAGTTAAGTGATGTTTAGCATCGAGTAGAATGGGATACTTTTTATCATATTGAAAGTCAGACTGGCACAATCTGCCTCCCACTCTTAATATGCCATTGGGGTCCACGAATGGACTGAGTGGTAATAATTTGCTTTTATGGTGCAAAGGAGTGCCGTTTCGGATGTTTTTTATGTTTAAAGTAAAGGACTCGGCTTGACAATTTTTTATTATTAAAGTTTGAGAGCGGTCCAGTTCCTCAACTTTTAAGGGACCGGTTAATTTAATATTATGCATGTTAGAATTATGACAAAATCTTAAAACATAGGCATATATTCTTTTTAATTTAATATAAGACGAATATTTTTTAAATTCGATATTTGATTTGGATTTATTATCAAAAGTTTCATTAAGTAATAAAGTTTTGGTTTCTGGTAAGTTACTAAGGGAAGTGTGAGGTTGACTAGGCCATTCAGCTTGGTTTTCCTTCAGAAATGAAGGACCCTCCCACCACAAAGTAGAAGCCTGCAGGTGCTGCGGATCGATGCCTCTAGAGGCTAAGTCTGCAGGATTCAATTTGGTTGGAACATATTTCCATTGATAATTATTTTTTTGAGAAAGTTCGTTAATTTTAATTACTCTGTTGCGAACGAAGGTTTGTAGAACTTTATTTTGTGTTTTAAGCCAGCACAGAACAACCGTAGAATCGGACCACATGTGTACATTTGTTATCTTACAGGGTATAGCTTGTATTACCTTATCAGACAATTGAGCTCCTAACAACGATGCGGTAAGCTCTAACCGTGGGATCGTGAGAGATTTGATTGGTGCGACTCTTGTCTTCGCGCATAGCAGCCGTACCATCGTGCCTTGGTCGCCGTTGCAAGACCGCATGTAGATGCACGCCCCATATGCTTCTTGAGAAGCATCAACAAAGCAATGCAACTCAATGGATTGAGCTTCTAAACTTTTACCTATAACACAACGAGGTAAAACAATATCTGATATATAGTTAAGGTTTTTTGTGAATGTAAGCCATCTTCTAACGAATTGTTCTGGTACTGGGTCGTCCCAGCCTAGCTTGGTACTCCATAAATTTTGGAGTAATATTTTAGGTTTTATTATGCAACAGCTAACTAACCCCAAGGGGTCGAAGATCTTACAAGTCGTAGAAATTATGGTTCTCTTTGTAATTTTGTCCGTGATTTCGATATCACTGGGAAAGTGTAGTTCATCTGTCATAGGCGACCATTTTAAGCCTAGGACGTTGGCTTCACTGTGAAAATCAAGGGTAGACGATTCTGATTGACCAGAAAGTATTTGAGGGCAGTTGGTGCGGAATTTCCTCAATGGAAAACACGCTGAGTTCAAAACTTTAGTGACATTTAAATAGATATGTTTGAGTTCAGTTTCGGTGGAACACCCTGTATTCAAATCATCGACATAGAAGTCATTTTTTATTACGTTTGCAATGATTGGATCTTGGCATTCATTAGCCAGCTGAACAAGGCACCTAGTACTCAGGAAGGCAGCGCTAGCCATGCCGTAAGTAAGAACTTGAAGCTGTTTAGTGACTACAGGTTCATCGACTTCATTTCTCCACAGTATCAGCTGCAAGTGTCGTTGAGATTCATCTAAGGCCACCTGTCTATAAAATTTATTTATATCAGCTGTGAGAACAAAGTTGTGTATTCGAAATCGAAGAAGAATCGATAACAAGTCGCTCTGAACAACGGGACCCACCGCTTGCAAATCATTAAGGTTTTTCCTGAACTGGTTTTTGCCGACGCGTCAAAAACTACCCTTAGTTTGGTGGTTTCGCGCTGTTCGCGAACAACACAGTGGTGAGGTAAGTAATACCCAAATTCAGGTCTATCATTATCTATTAAATGTCCCAAATCGCCGAATTCTTTTATAAATTCGGAATATTGTTTTTTAATATCTTCATTTTTGTTTAATTTATTTTCTAAATTAACAAAACGTCTCATTGCAATAGGGAATGAGTTACCAAGCGCCTGCTCAGGTTCTTCCTGCAGTGGCATCATGACAGAGAATCGGCCGTCAGGTAAGCGACGAGTATTTTTTACAAAATGAGATTCACAAAACTGTTCATCTATTGTGTAGGTATTTTTATCTGAGGGCAGTTCTTCAACCTCCCAGAATTTTTGGATAGAATTATGGATATCTTGAAGTGATATCTTAGAATTGGATTGCACTAAGTTGCATTGGATATTAGAATTATAGCGGGATTCCCCAGTTTGACCCGCTACTAACCATCCTAACAAGCTATCTTGTAGAATAGGTTTATTAGAACCCAATTTTATTTGTTTGGGATTTATTATATTGAAAAATTGCTCTGCACCAAGCAGAATATCGACATTGGAAGGTTCATAAAACAAAGGATCGGCGAGAACAATGTTATCAGGTAGGCCTAATCGCTGCACATCGACTTGGACCGTAGGTATTGTGCCAGTAATTTTAGGTATTACTAAACAATTGACGTTCGCACTGAATGAACTAACTCGAGACTTTATCAAGATATTACATCTCTCTGACACTTTACACGCAACATTGTTTATTCCTGATATATTAAATGAATTTATTTGTTTTGTTTTTAATCCCATTTTATGTTTCAGATCATCGGTGATAAACGATGACTGGCTACCAGTATCCAATAACGCACGGGCAATATAACTACGGTTGGTATGAATATTTACTACCTCAATTTGAGCGGTGCATAGTAGCACTTGGCCTGAGGTAGCAGCTGACAAAGTAACCGGTACATCACAAGCCGACGACGACTCGGTACTTCCGGTAGCTGCGTTACTAACCGTGTTGTTGTGCAAGAATGTGTTATGTTTTTCTCGGCAAACACGGCATAAACCTTTCAACGTGCACTCCTCGGCACCATGTCCGCTGCGAAGGCAGTTAGAACATAATTTATGTTTGGAAACCATAGCAATCCTATCGTCTATACACATGGCCTTGAACTTATTGCATTGATGTACTTGATGATTTGTCTTTTTACATATAAGACATAGCTTTTTTTTTGGAACCTTCCAACGCAGTAAAAGTTTTAATATTTGATTTTTTTTCCTTTTGATTATTATAAATATTTTTCGATTCAAAGTTACTGCGGCTACAGTATGCAGTTTCTAAGACATTAGCACGATTATCGAGAAACTGCTTAAATTCTAACAGAGTAGGTAAATGCGATAAGCGCCCTTTATACTCTTCCCATTTGCTTGCAGTTCTAGGATCTAATTTAGCTGAGACCAAAAATATAACTAACGGATCCCAGCCTACCGTAGGGACTTCAAGAGTATTGAGCGAATTCAAATTTTTGAACACAAGATCATTTATATATCTTAATGATTTGAAAGATTCTTTCTGAATAGGTTTGAGGCTCACCAATGCGTTTAAATGATTGTTTATTAAAATGTTTTTGTTATTGTATCTATCGCATAAAACCTTCCACGCGTAATCGTAATTTTTCGCTGAAAAGTCTATGGACTTTATTACGACACTAGCACTTTCCACTAACGCGTTTCTCAAATAATGAAATTTATTGATCGGTGCGATTGAGTTGTTGTCATTGATAATCGAATCAAATGTGTCTCGAAACTCGAGCCATTTAGTGTAGTTGCCGTCAAAAGTAGGCAGATTTATTGTTGGCAGTGTTATTGAATTATTAGCAGCATGACAACAACTCAATTTTGCCGAACCATGTTCAGAATCTTTATTTTTGGCTGAAAATGCATCGATAATATCCTGCGTTAAAGCTATTTGAGAATAAAACTCACTTTCCGTTAAATCTCTTTGTAAAATCTGCTCGTCTAGATTTTCAGACATTTCTTCAATCCCACATTGCACAGTATCAAAAGTAGACAATTATTCTTGTAACTGATTCAATCGTAAGGATAGTTCTTTTATTTCTAAACTTGTAAGATCGGCAGATTTGGTTTTGTAATTTTGTATAAAGTTTTTTATAATTGAAAGTCTACTTCTAATCCCTCCGCGTTTACGGGATAAAGTTTTTAAGTGTTCCTTTGGATCATTTTTATTTAAAGACTCAATATTTATTATTGGAATTGGACTTTTGGATCTTGAGATATTCGATACATTTTCAACCATTTTTATATTATAAGTTTGTTTTAGCTATGCAAAATTGATATTAAAATAACGAGAACAATGAGTTAGGTAAGTTATCGTAAATAAATTGTGCACTCTGACCGTATACAATCCAGCAGTCACCAGTTCAAACTATAGCTGCCGCAGAGCCCGCGGCGAGACGAACAGCACAGCACAGCACGGCAGGACACTGCCGCACAGCACAGCACAGCACGCCGCCAGCAACGCCAGCTGCGTCGAGCAAGACGCAGCCGAAGCGCGACGAGGATTGAGGATATCAAGCCTGGAATTAGTCGGCAAAAGCGTTGAAATAAAATGCTATGATGAGTGCACGAAATGGGTTTTTTTTTTTTTTTAATTAACGTACCTAACCAACTAAAGGGTTCAGACAGATAAGTAGAACAGAAATAAGGTAAATAAAATTAAATGTAAGTTGTGTTCTACGTAAAGATTTTAAAGACTTAGTTCTACAGTTATTTTAACAAATGATTAACAAAGCAATATATTTATGTATTTATTAAAGTGTTAAGTTTATTATAAGAACGAAATAATGTTTTATTAACATTCGTAAAGTTATTATTTATTGAAAAGAAAGGCTAACGTACTTTGCAACGTGGGCAAATTCTTCGACAAAGGTTATGCGAGTTCAAGTTCGGCGCAGAGATAAGGAAGGCTGCACTAACAAGGCTCATAAACATAAAATATTTAAACAAAATGATATTTACGTTACATAAATAGGCTTGAACAGCATAGAAAGAATGGCTCACAAAGCAAAGCAAAGAAGAAATTAGCCTAAAATTTATTAAAATGGCGGACAAGAAAAATGGACTTTGAAATTGGTTTTGTCTGTGCAAATAAATTAGGCAAGGATGGTACGCATAAAGCAAGATACCGCCCTTAAAGTGCTTCGAAGTATAGCTAGGCATTCACACAGCAAATAGAAGTTGGAAATTAGGATAGGGAAAGCAAAAGGAATAGGCTTACTTCCTATGTTCGGCCGGCGCCTTGTCGTTCACGGGTACCAATCCAATGACACGACTCCTGCACTCCGGCTAAGTTTCCAACGGCATCCAAATTCCTTGTCCTGTCACGGTCGCCAAGATGTCTTGTATTGAAAGACTCGTTATTATTTTTATTCGGGTTTATTGAAATTAAGGTACAAAACAGCTTTACTTGGATATAAATTAGGAATGGCGAGATCGCGGGTATAAATGCGCGTGCGTCTCTCGCGACGTCTTGTAGGGGAATCTTCGTTGCGGGGTGCAGGCGGGCGCGGGCGGAAGGGCGCTCCCGCAGCTGACAGCAACGATGTGAAGTTGTCACGCATTGCGGCGTGAACAGACATAATACCACCTTCAAATTTGAGGACGTAAAAAAACTTTTGGAGGATGGTATATCCCAAGTTACCAATAATACGTGGGCTAATTGCGTGGAGCATGTAAAAAAAATAGAAATAAAAATGAGAGGCCTCGACCAAACAATAGATCGAACTACAGATGAATTTATAATTCGCCTAACTGACAATAGTGACAGCGATAGTGATAGTTCAGAATTTTCAAGTAACTAGTTTGCAAATTTTGAACTATAAAGCGCTAGTTTACGAGTGGATGTACGTACGTAAATTCCTACCTACGTAGGTAGGAATGTTCGTAATCCTTACTAAGTATATAAGTTGGTGTGTAGGTACGTACGTACACACCTACCTATATTCTTAATTAGTTACCTGAGCACCCGCCTATCTACCTACCTACCTTCTATTGAATAAATTTGTATGTATCCAAAAATATTAAAATTAATGTTGTATTATTTTTAATGAATAAACCAGAACAATTTAAAAAAACGTGTATTTTGTTTAACTTTTCTCATAAATTATTTGCTACTTACCCATTTCATTCATTCAAATAATTAGGTAGGTAGAGATTGTTGTATTATTTTTAATGAATAAACCAGAACAATTTAAAAAAACGTGTATTTTGTTTAACTTTTCTCATAAATTATTTGCTACTTACCCATTTCATTCATTCAAATAATTAGGTAGGTAGAGAATCTAGACCCTAAATTTTAATTACACTGCAGCAGGTAGGCGAAAATGTTTGCAACTCATGCAATGTCTAGACCACCAGACTACTAACGTACCACGAGACTCTTAGCGATACCCGTTTTCTTTAGGTTTGTATGGTGAGCGACAGAATTAGCGATACATTTATTTGATTTTACGTTAATGTAGTAAAGGTCGGTGAATGACCTCTTTTGCCATCTTATTTGGCAACGACTATAGCGTATATAGTCGTAATATATACAGTGGTGGACACATAATTAGAGACACCCCGTAATTGATCACAATAAACTTGATTTTGGCACTACCATTAGCCAAAGTAGGTATTGAATATAATGTAATTGTTACTAAATCATACATGACGTTGTATTCTTAAAATGGGGGACAAAAAAAGTTGTGTTGCTTAGTAGTTTAGACACTGCTCACTATCCGAATCTAATACAAACTTTTTTAACGTACCTGTAGCTGGCCAGCTAATTAAAGACAGTGAACGCTGTGTTCTGAATTTAAAAAAAGAAAAAAGAACTACATTCGGTTTTTCATTGTTTTGCCGCGTATTTGCAGGAAACGTCGACATTAACTATAATATTTTAGTTTTTGTATTCAAATTAATACGTTTTACACCAAACGATATGGGAAAAAACAAGAGTTGCGATTCGTCTACTAGAAAGATAATCTTGAACTTCCATAGCAAAGGTTGGTCATACAGAAAAATCGCAAACCATTTGAGCTGTTCTAAGGACATGGTTATGAATGCTATAAAGCATTTCAAGAAGTTCAATACGACCGAAAACATATCCAGAAAACCGAGACCTAGAAAAACCACTCCGCGGGAAGACTCTAAGATGGTGTTGTTGGCAAAAAAGGAACCTTTCAAAGGATCAGAACTGATCCGCTCGGAAATATATGGGGCAGGAGGGTCGACGGGTGTGTCTGCAAGGACAATTAGACGGAGACTATGTGAGGCAAACTTGTACGGAAGAGTGTCTAGGAAGGTGCCACTTTTGAAAAAGCAAAATGTTAAGGCAAGGTTAGCGTTTGCTAAAAAATATGAACACTGGACTGAACGAGACTGGAAAAATGTGCTTTTTTCGGATGAAACAAAAATTAATATGATTAATTCTGACGGAAAACAATATGTTAGACGCCCCCCGAACAAAGAAATGGATCCGAAGTATACCAAGAAAGTAGTGAAACATGGAGGGGGAAATATCAAAGTTTGGGGCTGTTTTTCAGGACTTGGTGTCGGACCTGTCAGGAAGATAGAAGGCAATATGGATAAATACCAGTACAAAAATATTTTAGAAGAAACCATGCTGCCCTATGCTGAGCAAAATTTACCAGTCATTTGGACTTTTCAACAGGATAATGATCCGAAACACACCGCAAAAGTAGTAAAAGATTTCTTAAGGAACCAGTTTGTGACAGTTTTGGATTGGCCCCCGTACAGTCCGGATTTAAATCCAATCGAAAACTTGTGGTACCAGGTGAAGAAGACAGTGGCGGCAAAGCGTACATCAAACGTCGATCAACTTTACACAGCTTTTACAGAAGCGTGGGAACAAATTCCGGTACAAGCTTGTACAAAATTGATCGCTTCCATGGCTAAGAGATGTCGTGCTGTTATTGCTGCAAAAGGACATGCGACCAAGTATTGATACGCATCGGAATGCTTTATAAAAATGTGTTAGAAATCCTACGTACTAAGATAATTTCAATGATTACTCTATTTTAAAAAAAATCTTGTTACGCAATGTAGCGTCTTTAATTATATGGCCAGATCTTACTTATCTTATATTTTACTTACACTGCTTACTTTTAAGTTTTACAGAGTAAAAGGCAAGTTTTGTTGTAAATGTTTCGTTTTAACATTACACAATAACAACACAAATACAAATTAATAGTGCAGCAAGTTACAATGGCAGTCTGATAAAATATATACAGAGGAATAGCTTAGTTATTTCAATATGCTTCCAGTGTCTTTAATTATGTGACCACCACTGTATATATATATATATTATACATAACTTTAGTACCAGATCTGTAGTACCCATAACATAGGCTGTGCTACTTTCTGTTTGCTTGCTTTGGGGCAAGATGAATTTAGCATTATTATTATGACATATGGATAGAAGTTTAATAGATATTTAGAGACCTCTGAATGAATCGAGCTTGTGTTATGGGTACTAGATAGCTGATATACATACTTAATACAGTACCTACATAGATATAGGTATATTTTTAGTATACGTAGAAAATACCCAGAATACTGAACAAATATCTGCAGATCATACAAACATTTGTTCATTGGCGGGAATCCAACCCGCAACCTCCCTGCGTCGCGGGCGGTCTTTCTCCTGCTGCGCCACTGAGGTCGTCAAATGAATTGAATGCTGAATTGTCTTGTAATCAACAACTTGTAAGAAATTGATCTTGGCCTTGGCCTTTCCAGTAATGCCCTCTGGGCCATGGTTTTTCATGGGCCAACATAAACATTACTATTTCAACATGAATACAACATGACAACCTTTATTTGCAGATCTACAAACAACACAGGATCTACAAAAACTGCACAAATCTACAAATACAACACATACAAAAATTCGGCTCAGGGAAATAATCAAACCTGCAATCTCAGGTCAAGCGGTAGGCAATCGCATAATAACGCTTAACATTTTCTTTAACTTTATTAAGCTTAACCCAAACTGGGACGGGCAGACGATTTAGAATTTTTGACAAAGGAAACTCTAAAACTTATCTTGTAGCATATTACATGAATTTAAATCAGTCCCATGGCATCGTCAGGGATACTGTAGTATTCCTTCTGATACCCCGGAATTTATATCGTATTCCTACTAGGTAAGTTTGGAAGTCTTTTGCTAAACAAATTAAATGCTGTGCCATCCCGTCCCGGTCTACGTAGACCTTTATAGTCAGTAAATTTTTATGATAATGTTTTTGAACGAACTTTTTACAGTTTTTTGTTAACTAACGGCAATCTTTAGAGCTCGGATAATTGTCTTAGGATAACCGAACAGATGTTTAAAAAAAAATCAGTGTGGGATCAATAGTGAGTGTTTTAATTTTACTGTCAGGTTTGTTTAGTTTACAGTTAGGTTTGTATAATTTAAAGTTAAGAAAATAAAATATTAATTACCTTTATTTAGTTGTAATTAGTATATTTTCTCTTTATAAAATGTATTCGTGATCTTCCTATCCTATAATAAAATTTATTTGTAAACAATTTGTAATTTTATTTTTAACCCATACCTACTCCGATTCATTGCTAAAAGTTCACTAGGCTAGGTGGGATGATGATCTGCTGAAGACTGCAGGCAGATGCTGGTTGCGGTAAGCTGAAGACAGTGCGCTATGGCGCTCATTAGGGGGCCTATGTCCAGCTGTGGACTGAATAGGCTGATGATGATGACCTAAAGATTACCTTTATGAGCACCTATTTTCATGCGAAATGCTCACCGATATTCCACAAAACATAATATTTTTATTAATTTCAAGTATTTTTAAGGTTTCAAAAAAATTTGTGGAAAAAAGTGTCACGCCTGTTTTTTTTTTGTTGTCCAGGTTGTCAACATCTGCTCAACAGATTTTTTTGTAAAGGTTCTTTATCTATTGAGTTTTTTCCATTGCAAAGTCACCTGGTCAACCATCCAGTCAGTTGTGTACAGTTAGAGTTACGGTGTAGTCGAGATCGAGTATATTATTAGACCTACTACTATGAGTTCCTTTGCCAATTTACGCAATATGAACGCTCCCAAATTGTTGTTCTGAGAGATTTAGGGAGAAACATCTCGCAAATATCCGAAGAATTAAACATGTCGGTAAGTAAGGAATTTTACTATTTCTAGTTAATTTTTTGGTCACCTAAAATCATAATCATTATTTTAATAGTTAAGTCAAGTCATATTTATATTTTAGTATAGAATGTTACAATCAAATTGCGGAGTTGGATTGATGGAGTTGCGGGTAGACACTCGGCGCAATCGGATCAGCTGATCAATATTTACAGTTTTAAAAATAATAATCGGGCGTGAAATAGCGAAATTCATACTGAACATTACTTCTGAGGACCTTTTCTAACAGTGAAAGTGTTATCAGTGCTTTAGACTCTAAATAAACCAGACAATTCGAGTGAGAACAAAGACGCGACTATAACAACATTACATGACGTGAAGACGACTAAAAGGAACTCGAAGATTTGAAACAATACAACGGAAGCTGTATGTAAGCAGTTTTTTCGTTTTCCTGCTTCCGATAGGATATTATTGAAAATAATAATTTATATTTCCTGTGTACAATCGCAACTGTCATTTGTGCAACCATCACAAGACATCAATCATGACATCACCAACAAGGTTCCCGAGAAGAGGTGACCTATCAGACGACGACCTGGACGACCAAGTCAGTGACCCCCCCATGGGATACGAAGACGCTTCAATGGCGGAGAGTGCAATGGCTATGATATCAACACCTGACACGGGTGTGAAATCAATAGGGGTTATACACCCAATAGCAGAAATGGAGCCATCCGTGTCAAGGGTTAAGAGACCACAAAAGACAGAAATAAATCCCTCGGCCAAGAGGGCAAAGAAAAGACACACAGCCTCAGTCATGCCTGAGCTGCAAGTAACACTAAATGGAAAGCAACCGCGAGTTGGCTCGTCGCTTTGAGGCCTTGTCTACCTCTGTCAATGCCAAGATGGCCAAAATGGAGACCTGTCTGAGCACAGCCAATGAACGGATCCAGGGACTACAGCAGTTCAGGAGGGACAACCTAGTACCACAACCGGCACCAGATGCGTCCACACCGCCTCTTTCAGGTGTTCCCTACTATGTCTCTCAGCCTCTCAAACCTACCCCTGTAGCAAGACCTACATCAGCCCACGACTCCGACACTGTAGCTGACATCAGAAGAGCCATGGGCCTCCTAAAAGACTCAGTCCAACCTCTTTATAAAAAAAAAAAACTGTCATTTGTGACTTGTAACGGAACTACTAAGTGGCGCCATCTCTGTTCTACTACTTGAACTAAGACTTCAAGTTGTTTGCTTAGATCACTTGGCATACCTATTAGCGGGCGGTCGATCGTGGGTCAGTTGTAGGGCTTGTAAAAACCGGGTTATTTCATAAGCCGGTTAATTCGGTTTTTATATTTTCAAACCGGTTAAAACCGGGTTTTTCGGTTATTTCGGTTATTTTCCAAAAAGAGTCGTAAGACGAAATAAAAACATAAAATTCGATCAAATTCACATATTATTTAGCTTAGCACTGATTAATATGACTCAAATCACAATTCAGTCTTATTTATTGATTATTATTTCGAATTGTTCGACGATAACAGCAGACTGGTAAGTAGACGAGACGTGCAGGGCAAGGTCGCAAGAGAGTCACATCAGCGAGAGACGATTGATTTATGGTGAGCAGTGTTCTGAGGAATCGCATTTTGACTTCTTCAGAGGTCAGATCTATGCTCCAGGATGTTCGACAGGTTACAGTTAGCACTAAAACCGGAGTTAAATAAGCTGGAATAAAGACGTACTTGCCAGCTAGAGGACCCTTATTTACTACAGATCATCGAGTAGCTCGGGCTAACTTTGCTCGCTCATACCAAAACTGGAATGATGATGACTGGGGGAAAATATTATCCATTGACGAGTCTAGGTTTTGTCTAAAGCCAGATGATAGAAGGGTTAAAGTTTGGAGACAACCCGGCGAAAGCTACGCTCAGTGTAACATTGTCGGAAGAGAGTCATATGGTGGAGTAATGGTATGGGGTGGTATTTGCATAGGGGCGCTTACGGAGTTGCATATCGTAGAAAATGGATCCCTGACTGCGGCTCGGTGCGTAAATGATATTTTAGAACCAATTGTCAGGCCTTTTGCCCCATACATCGGAGATTTTTCAATTAATGCAGAACAATGCGCGACCCCACACTGCATCGATAGTTTGGGAGTATCTTCGAGAGGTTGAAATTGACGTTTTGCCGTGGCCAGCACGCTCGCTAGACTTAAACCCCATCGAACATGTTGAAGCTAGGAAAACAAACAGCGGGATCCAACACCAACAAACATAGGAGATGAGATCTCAAAAGGGAACTGGAAGAAGAGTGAAATCGAATACGACAAGATTTCATTGATAAATTAATTAAAAGAATGTCGAGAAGATTCATTCAATCTTCTCGACATTCTTTAGTTTCTGTCTTCAGTTTTAACAGCTAGAGGGGGTCACACTAAATAGTGAATGTGCCCAAACACTCGACAAAAACTTCCCGTAATTTCGTAACACAATGACATTTTGAAAGTGATGATTGAAGGGTTAGTTCTTCAAAACATCATTTGTCAGATTTCTGTTTATTAGTCTTGTGTTTGTTACTAAAGTAAATTTTATTTTCATTCAAAATGATAAAATTAATCAAGTGCGTAGTATAATTTTATACGCACATACAAAAAAAATGTTTTAACTTCCGATCTGTGTCTTTTTTGTTCCGTTCCTCTAATTATGTCCATGAGTGTATTTTGTTGTATCTAATCTATGTTGTTTATGTAAGTTTGGATTAGAGTCGGAGTGACTCCAATCCAGATATTTATGAATCCAATCAAGCGCGAGGAGAAATAATAATGTTAATAATACATAAACACACAAAAATATTATTTTGAACCAGAAACAAACTAAACAGTTTACATTTACAAGAATGACCAATTAGCCCTCAAAGGTAAATCTGTGGAGCGACCTCAACGCCCACCTCCTAGACACAGCAGTAGCAGAGCAACTATCCCATTCCACTACAACTACCACACAGAGGAAGAGCGATTGAAGAGTGTGGAATCGGTGAGGGATCAGGGTGTTCAGCTGGACAAGGAATTGAGGTTCAAACCCTATGTTGCCAGCGTTTGTACAAAGGCGTTCCGGTCAGAAATCAAGGCGAAAGCGCAGTTTTTGTATGGGATCCTCATAAAGCTAAATAAAGTGTCGTTATGGAGCGTATACAGGACAATTTTACTCGATACCTTTATTGAAAGGAATATATGACGTCAACTCTTTCTATTCTTTTATGTATATTTATTCGTACTGGGCTAATATAATACATTCCTGTTGTATTCAACTTTTCTTGGAAATTGGAAATTAGGAGAGGTATGGCGTTAGCACTGTATGTGATTAGGGTGTTTAAGGGAATGACCATCAAGTTCATGGTGTTGATAAGTCTGTGCCGACCGGATGAATATGTCGGGCGGCGCAGGTGGCTACCTCTGTTCTCAAAGCGTCGCGGAAGAACTAAACTGAATAACAATGCACCACTGTCATTCGTCAATCAAGCTCTTAATCTAAAGCGCCGACCATTGACGTATTCCGCTGTTCACGGGGCGACTTCCCTAGATTATCTCCATCATTACTCACTATTCAATGTATCCTATTGTAGTATCTCTTTGTAAAATAAGTTACTGACATTAATATTCCATTATTTTGCATTTTATTATTATATTAAACTGAAATTACTAAAATTACTGACTTTTTATTCGTTCAAAAGTGTTTATGAGATGTTTGTTGTCCTTCCATATCGTATTAAACGATAAATTAAGTAATTTAATAGTCGGTGGGTGATATTGAAACCCTAAGAATGCAATTTTTTTCATTTTTTACTATAGAAAAATAAACCGAAAAACCCGGTTATTTTGACCAAAAACCCGGTTAATAACCGAGGCAAAAACGGCCGGTTAACCGGTTTTTCGGTTAACCGGTTTACAAGCCCTAGTCAGTTGCTATGAATAAATGCGGAGGTTGCGGCAAATTTCTAACAGGTGGCGCCAATTGTACAAAATGCAAGGCAATCTATCACAAACAATGTGTAAACCTTTCTACTAATCCAGTCCCTAGGAACTGGATTTGCCCATGCTGTGTGGCACAGGCCCCTCGAAGAGACAACTCGAACACCCCGATTAAACCAGGAGAGGAAAGCCCTGAAAATACTCCGCTAAACATGTACATGTGCTTCGCACGTACGTTTGATTTATCAAATGGTGGAGTTGTGGTTGTGGGATAAAAGGGAAAATTTCCAAGTTAAGGAATTAGTTTAATGCGATACATCGTACAAGCTGGACGTGTTAAATAATTTTCAGTTTAGTGTTTCTAACAATGAACCAACTAAATCTAAACGACAAAGTAGATACTCAGGACGTTTACTTAGCTTCTCAGAGCTGCCTTCGGGAGTCCGACTGTGTGGAAGTCTCGTGCGAAGAAATACCCTTGCAAAATACTTCGACATCCAAAAATTCAATTCAACGAGCATTCGCGATGGCGGAAGAAATGGCATGTACGCAGAACATTCTGGAGACTCCAGCGACGAAACTCAAGAAAATAATAAAGAAAAAAATATCAAAAAAGGTACAAAAAGAGCCAGAAGTCCCTCAATTGTTTCAGATGAAGGAACAGATAATGAAAAGCAAATTGATAACATGCTTGATGAGTTATTGGGATCCAAAAATAATCGAAATGAGCTACGAACTGTTGAACAGATTGAAAACAAGAATTCTGAAAGACAAGTTAAGAGAAGAATTCAAGGTTCTGACAATAGTGAAAGAAGTGTTCAAGAAATTCACCATGAATCTGAAAGAATCAAACAAAAATTTAGATCAAGTCTATCTAGAAGCCTTCGAGGAGTGGCTCTCAAACGGAGGATTCTCCACGATGTCTGGGAATCTCCCCCAGCTGGATTCGATAAACGATTTCGAAGCTATTTACTTCGAAACGTTATCGGACCTTATGAACGAAGGGGAGGAATCTTCTTCATCAGTGAACATAACAAACACCTCCATGTCATCCACGATTGCACCTATTCTGGATGTACATGCAGATGCAAGCACATCCAAAACCTCTCGGATTTCCAAATCCCAAAAAGTTATAACTCAGGAGAACAGTGGGAACGAATCGGAAGAGGAGATTCCAACACGGAAGAGGAAACAACCGATGAAGAAAAAAGTTATAGAGAAGGAAAATTCGACAGAGGACAATACATCAGACGAAGAGGAACTTCCCAAGAAAAAAAAGAAGACGGTTCACTTCAAGAAAAGTGTAGAGACGGAAAACGAGTCGGACAACGAGAGTCAACCCGAGGACTTAGAAGACATGGTAGACGCATTTGTCCAAGCGGCGAGTACAGTCTCGAACATTGGCAGAATCTCACAGAGTATCTCTCTCGATTCCCGCGGCGACCTTATTACTTTAACATCGCCGGGAGAACGTGGATTGAAGATTATAAAGTTCGAGATGTACGACTTTCACGAGTGTTGTCGCTCGAAACCTCAAGAGTGGTGGAAAAAAGCGATAACGACAGCGGCAGCGAGCGGAACTCGATACTCGAAGAAATAAGAGCGCTACGAAGTGATATGAGCATTTTTCGAAAGGATTTTATAAGCTTTAAATGCGATGTTAGCGAAGAGCTTAGGGAGTTACGGTGCACTTTCCAGAGTACTTTGAACCAGATGAGTGCTCTTTCAGAGCGCCTGGATGCGCAAGAGGCCAAACTGCAGGTGTTAGAAGCTGCGGCTAAGAGTACGGAAGACCTGGGGGGCTATTGGCTATCTTTTTGATTGCCAGTGACTAACTGGCTTCAGTTATACACCGAACTTTGATGACAACCGAGAAGTTAATAACATTGGTATTGCGTATCACATTAGGTGGTTAACGAGCTACGGTGACTTACGGACGGCGAGCAGTGCTTATCGCCACAGCACTTGACGACTCTATTTTTTATCGACTATTATACGCCTAAGTTAAGTATCGCCTTTTGGGCGTTACAATACTACTAACTTAGAGAACACTCTATTTTATGCGGCTTATAAACTCAAACAGTCGAAACTGGCGGCAATAAATTGTTTGAGCGCGAAAGTTGGAATTGGTGACCGTGTTTGTCTATTTGTATTAATTTGTGGTTAAAACTTTGTGAAAATAAATCCTAAGACTAAAGGTAAGTACAACCATTAAACTGGCTTCCAGCAAAACGACTTATTTATGTTTTTCACTGTGAAAGTTTTAATGAAAGTTTGTTTGAGGAGATCACTTTATTTGGTGTTTTTTACTTTAACTGAATAAAATGTTATTTGTAATGCATGGCACGGATTTAAAAGATAATATTTTAATTAATTAAGTATGCGAATTTTCTGCTTATAGATGCCTCCACGAAGAAAAGTGTCCGTAAGGCAAATGGAGTTACTTGTGGAGTTTGCGGAGTCCCATCGCGATATTGCATTGGGTCGCTTTCCGGGAGGGCTACAGGCTGTTAGAAGCATCCGTGAAGCATGGGGCTCCATAACGGTCCATCTAAACTCCGTGGCAGATGGAATCACCAAAACACCAGACCAATGGCGAAGAGTAAGTTTAAATCTTATCTTAGGTGTCCCCTAGGAATACACAATCGACTTTAAATATAAGCTGGTGACGGCTTAGATTTTTAAGAAATAGATGTAAGTGTAAATATGTACTATGTAGTTGTAATTATCATTGTGTTGTTTTAAATAGTTTAAATTCACTTATTATCAACAGCATATTAAGTTATTGCGTTGCTACCTAGTATTTTCCATTAACATCATCATTATTTTATTTTTAGAAATACTTACCTACCAGTTGGTTTCATTATTGTGTTGCTTTCTCATGCGTTTTTTGTCACATTGCCCTTGATCCCTTTTGAATGTTTATGTTTACACCCCACTTAAGAAACCAAACACATTCAAAAGTAAGGACTTAGTTCTAAAAATACCGCGTTTTAACATTCTTATTAGTTTAGCTTGATTTAGGTAGTTTTTAATTTATGAGGTATATTCTTCAGGTATAAAATGCTTATTTTTTCTTTCCAGTACTGGATCGAGTTTAAGGCAAAAACAAAGTCGAAAGCTGCAGATTCAAGGAGGAATGCATCAGCAACTGGTGGAGGACCTAACAAGCTTGTGCCTCTCAATGAAATAGAGGAGAGAGTGCTGGCAATAATAGGTCCAGTAGCTGTCGAGGGTTTGCCTGGAGTACGCCTGCCTATTAATGTTAGTTTCGTAATTTATCATCGTTTAATTCTTACAAATCCTTGGTACCTACTACCAAATTTTTCTGTAGGTATTAATGGCATTAATTTTCTTTATCTTTTATTTTACAGATACCATTAGTAGGTGAGACTGAGGACCCTGCTGATTCTGGAATTACAGCACCCAATCCTCTTGCATCCTGTCCCAGTACATCATCAACCCCGCCATCCTCAGCTCCTTATCCCACATCAACAGAGCCTCTAATGGACGTGGAATGGCTTGAAGAAGAGATACCATTAGGGTTGCCACCCGTACTTTATAATAAAGTATATACTTTATTTCAGGGTAAATGTACTCTATACTTTACGAGGAAAATAAAGTAGGTACGCGAAAATACTTTATTTTACATAGTTTGTAATTTCTCTAGAATACATTTCATAAATCATAGTTATAAAGTTGATTGAAGTTTGCATAATAAAGGAACGCATCGCATTTGCACGGAGTACAGAGCTCATTGTTTTGGAACGCAACCTAACCTCTCCCCAAATGTCATGTTGTCATCTGTCATTGTCGCGCGCGCCTTATTGTTATTTTGTGGAATGTGAATTGTGTTATTTCAGTGCATTAAAAATACCTATAATTATTCGGTTTGACAGCGAAATACGTATAGAGAGGGAATCATGGATGAAGGTAACTCTAGTACACAAAGCGTTCCATGCATTTCTACAAAACGGCGTGAAACGCAATTAAATAGTGATTGTGAGGACAATTATAATACACCGGCAAAAATCCCAAGGAATATGGATACAAAACAGAACACTAAACGTATGCAGAAGTATAAAACAATATGGGAAAATGAATATGGTGCCTGGTTAACTAAAGATCCACAAAACGAATATAATGGAAAATGCAAATTATGTGGTGTTACATTTACAATCGCTTCAGGTGGAATAGGACAGGTTAGTAGAAAAACATGCACTTGTGTTGTTTTTTATAGGAATTAAACGTATGCATGCTCTGAATCAAACATGTCAAAAATGAATCAAAACATTATGTTTTGATTTCATTTGATATGGTTGGTTGGTGACTGGTGGTCTGGTGGTGGTTTCATTGCTGTACTGTTTTGTTTTAGGTAAAACAACACCTGGGAACAAAACAACATAAATCCAAATCTGAATTGAAAAGAACATCTGGAATGCTTGAGAAGTTTCTGGGCTCTTCATCAGGTTCTTCAGCTTGCACTGATAAAGATAATATTACTGCAGCTGAGCTTGCTTTAACATATCACACTGTTAAACACAATTTGTCCTACAACAGTATGGACTGCACAGTAAAGCTAAACAAAATTATTTATGTTAATTCGAGCACAGCAACAGGTATTCATTTGGCTAGAACCAAAATGGAAGCTTTAGTTACAGAGGTATTGGGGCCATTTGCTTTACAGAATGTAATAGATGAATTAAATACACACAATTTATTTTACTGTTTACAGACCGATGCCTCAAACAAGAAAAACATAAAACTTTTTCCATTAGTTGTACAATATTTTACACCAAAAGATGGCATTCAAAACAAGTTGTTAGATTTCATAATGATTAGTAATTAACGGGTATTTATCGCGTTTCTTCTTCCTCCTTTCTTCTTCTTCTTTTCTCGACGTTTCAACAGGTTTGCACTCTGTCGTGGTCACGCGATAAATACCCGTTAATTACTAATCATTATGTGTTCAGATCGCGTAAGTTTCAAAACATTAATTGTTAGATTTCTATGAAAACAGCAATGAATCTGCTGATGGCATGTTTCAAGCAATTGAAAAGTCAATGGAACAATACAATCTGTCTTTTAATAATGTATCAGGGCTAAGTGCTGACAACACTAATGCAAATTTTGGAGTTTCTTTATTTACAAATATGAGAGATTTGGTACCAGAGTTGATTAAGGGTAACTGTCATGCACATATAGTACATAATTGCATGAAACATGCCATGGCCTTTTTAACCTATGATATTGAAAATGTAATTTTGAAAATCTATGCTCACTTTTCCCACTCCGCTGTAAGGAGAGAAGCACTGAAAAGTTTTATTGAATCAGTGGATGGAGACTTTCATGAACTCAAACGACATGTGGGCACAAGATGGCTCTCTCTTTTACCCTGCATAGACAATTTATTGCTAAATTGGGAAGCCCTCAGAAGTTATTTTGTAAGCCTAGAAGATGAGTGTCCAATGATCATACAAAACTTATTGATGCTCAACAACAGTGAATATGACTTGATTCATATTTACTTGCATTTTTGTAGCCACATTTTATGTGTTTAATAAAACTGTAAAATTCCTAGAAGGCAATTGCATAACAATTTTGGATGTGTATAATATTATGGAAAATCTAAAAAATGAACTAACACAAAGAAAAAATGATCACTTTTTTGGATATCAAACAAGAAAACAAATTCAGCTGTTGTCTTCACCTAAACTAACTGAGCAGATTAACAATAATTTTTCATTATTTATTGACAGAGCATTGTTGTACATTAACAAGTGGTTCGATTTTAGTAAAACAAATTGGTTATTTTCATTAAAAAATATAAATTTAAAAACGAGTATAGAATATGACCATTTGGTCCACATAATTGAAATCTTAAAGCTGCACAAGCTAAGCATACATATGGATGATTTGTATGGTGAAATTTCATTACTGAATATGTTATTAGATAAGTTAATAAATAGTAATGAAGGCTTTGTTGAATTAAACACTGCACAAAAATGGCAGCAAATATTTAGTAAGGATAGTGAAAACTTCAAAAATTTGTTTAAAATACTTTCATTTCTGTTGTCTATTCCTGCTACATCAGCTTTCACGGAGAGAGTATTTTCTTTGATGAATATCAAGTGGCGGGATGAAAGGAATAAAGCGTCCCTTAATTTAATTAAAAACGAATTATTTGTGTATCTCAACTTAAACATAGAATGCAAAGATGCAGTAAACCTTTTTAAGAGCAACAAAAATTTGTTACAAATTGCTAAAAGTGATAAAAAATATGTTTTTAGAGGAAAAAATAAATAATACTTTATTTTGATGCAGAGTACTTTATTTTTTCTACCTATACTAACCAATATACTTTATTAGTACAAAAAAAAGGTGGCAACCCTAGATGCCATCTTCATTAGACCTACTACAACCAGAATCACAGACCTTTGAGCTACCACCCTCCACTGAGACACAGCCCACCGCAACCGATGACATTCCTACGCAGTCAACCGAGCAGCCCGAGTTTACATCAAGAGAACATAGTAAGTGTATTGTAAAATTACTTATTATTTAAAGACGAAGGTTAGCCAAATTACAAACCAATTTTGTTTTTAGGGAATGATCAGCCCTCCTCTTCACCAGCTCGAAGGTCGAGGTCACGAAGGCAAAGTTAGTACTTACATCTTATACTTAAATTATTAATAATGCTGGAAAATTTACACAACATTACCTAGCTCCAAGCTAAGCTGAGCTAGTGTTAAGCGTCTAGATAACTGATAAACTTAATACATTGAATACATGGATACTCAGATATTTTTTTATTGTAACGTAGAAAACACCCAGAACACCCGAAACAAATTTCTGCAGAACGTACACAAGTTTGTTCCGAGGCAGGAATCGAACCCGCAACCTCTTGCGTCGCAGGTGGACCCTCGCACGCTGCGGCAGAGATGACAATACCTCTGCCGCATCGTCCGCGTCGTATAAAATAGTTAGCTGTATCTACGCTTTTTGTAAAAACTAAAGTACCTAAATGTATAACTATTATAAATTGCAGATCGTCGAGATGAGAGGGGCCCACGCTGGACCTACGATATCGAATCTCGACGCATTGCTGCCCAAGAGCGACAAGCAGCCGCGATGGAACAAATCGTTATTTTGATAAGGGAGATACGAGATGATGTACGTAGACATCTTGCGGAATGACGGTGATAATGTGAAGTCTTGTTTTAAATGTATATGTTTTATCGTATTGTTTTATTTTTCTATTTTGTGTAATTACTTAAAATATTTTTTTATATGATGTTATACAATAGTGTAAATAAGGTACCATAATAATTATTTTAAAAAGAAACTAAATTTTAAATTAGAATAAATAACAGATATATTATTTAAAACAACTTAAATCTACCATAGAAACTAAATTAAAATAATAATAGCTATAATTAGAATATTATTACCTACACACAATAAAATATTACACATTATCTCTAGCATTCCATAATCTTTGGACAAGTATATCCCTAGTGTTGTCTGGGATTGTCTCGATTCTTGCCGCCTGTCTAGAGACTTGTCTCTGTTGGTCATGGTCAAGATCATCCCGGTGAGGCTCGTGCATTGGAACATTCCGTGTGTTGGCTATGTTATGTAGAACAACACATGCATTCACTATCTTGGCTGCTGTAACAGGGTCATAATGAAGTACCCTATGTGCTAACAAACAACGCCAACGTGCTTTCAGAACTCCAATGCACCGCTCAACAGTGTTCCTGACTTTACAATGGAGTTCTGTAAAGTGTTCTTCTGGTGAACCCCGTGCCGCGCCTAAAATAGGTGTCATCATCCAAGGGCGCTGTGCATATCCAGAATCACCTAAAATATAAATATTTCCATTTGACTAGGTACCTATGCCATTACATAGTTTTTACAGAGGGGACAAACTGTGACAGCATTGTTCTAATGTAGGTTACAGTTTTACATTACGAAACTGAAAGGGACCTCTGCCTGATGGACCCATGTATGTAAGTCTAAATGACCCTCTTGGCAGAAGACTAAAACCATAAGAAACTATTATATTACTTATATTGATTGAGAACATTAAATATCAACTGAGCATTCCATTATCTATCAACAACCAGCCAAAATAATTATGACAATCATTATTTAACATACCCAATAGCCAACAGCGCTCTCTATTCCTTTCCAGTCTTTCTAAAAGTTGTTTTATGGGGCATTGATTCCAGACATAAGAATCATGTGAAGCACCACCAAATGATGCATCAACATGCAGTATATTTAGTTTGGCATCACAAATCTGAAACAAGAGTTTAATTTAGGTAGGTACTTACATACCTATTAATAGGTAAATACACACACAATATATTCTTTTAAGTAAATTATTTTCTGGTGAAATACTTTCAACAATAGGTAATATTCAACATCATCATCATCACCAGCCTATAATAGTCCACTGCTGGACATTGGCCTCCCCTAATGAGCGCCATAGATGGCATCATTATTTGGGGGTTATTGCCCATAATCCCCACGCTGGGCATGCGGGTTGGGGATCGCAGTTTGATGTAGTTGTTCTGCAGAAGGCGCTGCTGCCCGCCCCCCGGTGTGTTTCCCTTAGTCGCCTCTTACGACACCCACGGGAAGAGTTGGGGTGGTGAAATTCTATGCCGGCACCACACGGCTTAGGGCTTAGGTAATATTACGGTATACTTATTAGGTAGGTATACTTACTATTAAAACATTCAAAGTATGATAGTTTTTCCTATTAAAAAATGATTCCTCATGATCAATAGGTCGAATTAAGGCTACATGTGTACCATCAATGCACCCAATAACGCCTGGAAATTGAAATTTTTCCATGAATCTGAAAAAACCCATACAATAGGTCAAATTAAAATATATAAATATGAAATAAAATTCAATTCTTAATTTTATTTAAAACACATCAAAAACTTACGCTCTCATTATGATTTCCCTCTTTTGCTGAGATGCAGGGAACTCTATGTATTTAAGGAGTATTTCTTGGGCATTGAGTGCATCAGTAACTTCATGTAGACACTTACTAAAGGTGGGCTGTGACATGTTGCAGAGGAACGAGGCACCTACATTTCGTTGATAGGACCCATTGGCATAAAAGTTTAAAGCAGCCAAAATCTGTAGACAATCAAAAACATTTATAAGTAGGTACCTAATCCAGACTCCCTCAAACAATAATGCTTTAATACCTACCAAAATTATGTTTTTCAACAAAATCGACAAAGTATTTTATGAGATATTCTAGTAAGTAAGTAGGTAGGTAGGTAGGTATTTACTTTTAGTTCATTGCGAACAGCCGTTTTCCGTCGAGCTTGTGGTAGGAATGGACGGAGTTCTTCCAAAACCTGTTGGAATCCAGCTTTACTCAACCGAAAATTAGCAATGAACTCTCTTTCTGGCAACTGCAATGGATTACTAGCGTCGCGCAGGCAGCGTCTTTCTAATCGAAGAATATTTTGTTTACGCTGTTCTTCAGCAAATCCCAACAAAATTAGACGAGCCATATTCACTACTCCTCTTATTTACCTTTAAGTATCTTAAAACACCACCAAACACAACAAAAACGCGTCACTTTATGAAAACCGACTTCGGTGTTAATCACTAGATTCTATAAAACACTGCCTTTGAGTAGTTTCTTTCACATAAACGATGACGACAAAAATGACTAATAAATTGATGTCCACTATGCTTAGGCAATCGCAAGTTTTCAAGTATCGATACGAAATTAGCTGTCAAAATGTGTTACGGTGCTTAACAGCGACACGGGGTGCTCATGACGTCATCTCAGTTAGTCACTGAAGATAGCCAATACAAAACTAGCTATTTGACACTTAGTCGTTGATCACTTTGCCAAGTGATCATCACTATGAGCTGTCAACTGAGATACGCAATAGCCCTCCTGGAGCAGCAGATACGTGATCTAAAGAGAGAAATAAGCAACAGAGAGAAACTTAGTCTACAGAACGACATAGAATTCTGCGGTGTCACGGAACACAGGGGCAAGAACGTCATGCACGTCACTGGGCTGATCTTGAACAAGATCGGCTTGTCAGTGGATGAGCGAGACATTGTAGAGTCGCGGCGGGTAGGCCCGGTGCGCCTGGACAAGGAAGGCAAGCAGTTGACGCGCCCGATCGTGCTGCGAGTGACCCGGCGCGTGGTGCACGAGGAAGTGATCCGCGCTGCGCGCGCACGACGTAACATATCGACGGGTGACATCGGAGTGGCTGGAACGTCAAGGCATATTTATATTAATGAGAGGCTCACTAAAGACTCTAGGCTTCTCTTTGGGCGCACCCGTGCGTTGTGTAAGCAACACAAATGGAAATATGCCTGGACGAGAGAAGGAAATATTCTTATTAGAGAAGGAGAGAACAAGCCATCGTTTCGTATTCGAAACGAAACCGATCTCGATCGAATTTTTAAATTGCATTCAAACCACTGACCTCTATAATACAAGTACGCTGGACTAATGATACCCTTTAAAATGACAGCTTTCTATTGTGGCATTTTGAAGCGCCCCCAATGCGTGGGTGAGGAACTAAATCTGACGTAAACTGCAAATGGCCGTCTCTTCGGTTGGATTGTCTCTGTGTTTATAAAGTGTTTTTGAAGGTGTAACGCGATTAAACTTGTTTGTTGTGTCGTATTAATATAGTTATTACATAACTAGGTGATAATAGTTAATAAGTAAACCATGAAAGAGTGCGTGTTATGCAAAACTCGTTACCAGAAAGGAAGCGGAGTTACATTCCAAAGTGAATTTACGTATATTATTCAACAAATTAAACTTCTATTGGTACTAAAGGCACTTAAAAATCTGTCACTAATCTTATTGTACGTGATTTATAACACATTTGTCTTTGTATTAGCGGTTTTTGATAAACAACAAAATTCAATAGTGCTGTCAAAGTTCCTTGTCGATAAAACTTATCGATATTTTATTTACTATCAATATCTATTTACTTTCAACGACAGATTCTTATTATCTAATACATATTATTTTAAAACAATTAAGTATTACTAATTCACAGGTTTCCGACTGACAATGAAAGACTGGAATTATGGCTGAAAAACATTGAAAAGCCTAGTTGGCGTCCGAAAAAATATGATTACATCTGTTCAAAACACTTCTCTGAAGACTGTTTTATTAGACATAACTCATGCACTACTTTGAAAAAGTGTAGTATACCAACAATTTTTAGTAGCAGTGCTAGTAAGTATAAAATTTCGTATTATTTCTAAGATCATAGGTCATAGGTAAGATTTTTTTTCTGATGAAATCTCAGTGGATTTGATTTTGAATGATGTGCTATACACCCTTCCAGTTATTTTATAAGCTGTACCTTACACCATGTTATAAAATAGTATATCATTGTTTTTTTTCCCTGTTGTTGGGTTAAGATTACGAGAAAGGCTGCTTTATTTCAAAATAAAATATCATCATGTGGTTTTGTAGAAAACATATCTTCAACGCCTGAAAGTATGGTTTTACCTACACCTTCTGTATCTGGAACAAGGATGGTTACCCTCGCACCCTCTGTACCTGAGACAATAGCTGTTGAAGTAAAAAGAACACTAATTATGGACAACAACTTCAGTGGTAAGTACTTAATCAATAAAATTATGACCACATATCACCTTTTATGTAATTTTGATTTAACAAAAATTATGTTTTTAGGTCGAAAGCGTCGAAGCACAAGTTGTGACCCGCAACAGAGTATTGCCTCAAAGAAGGCTAGGTCTAATCTAGAAAGTTCTTCTTCAACACACGAAAATATGGTATCAAGAACAGGGATGGTTACGCCTACACCCTCTGTACCTGGGACAATAGCTTTAGAAGTAAAAAGAAGTATAATTATAGAACAGAATGATACCAACTTGAGTTGTAAGTACATCTACATTGGCCACAAACATATTGCTTAGCTAATTCTTAACGAGCTGAAAAAGATAACAGCTCCTTCGGTACCGGTATCGGGTCGATTATGTACTTATATTATAATATGTAATGTATACTGTATGATATATTTTTACTCTTGATTTGTAGTTTAGTTGTTGATTAATAAATAATAATTAATAATTTTGATTTCAGGTCGAAGGCGTCGAAGCACGAGCTGCGACACGCATCAGAATATTGCTTCAAAGAAGGTTATGTCTCTCTCCAAAGTTCATGATAATATCAAGCATGATCATCGTTATGAAAACACTCCTAAGTCATCCAAAAAAGCATTGCAGAGAGTTAAAAAATCTTTGAAAAAATCAAGAGCTCTTGTAAAAGTCTTGTCACAACATGTGAAACGTTTAAAGGTCAGCGTCTCTAGTTTACGAACTGTAATTAGTGAGCTAAAGAAAAAAAAAATGATTGGTGATGATTGTGCGGATATGTTAAATCAGTATAAAGATTTTAAGCCACAGTTGCTTAAAAGGATGTCAGTAAATACTGGCGGAAGTGTAAACCGTTCTAAGTATCCACCAGAGTTAAGATCCTTTGCGATTACTCTCCATTTTTACTCGCCAAAAGCATACAACTTTGTTAGAAAAAAATTCAATTTAGCATTACCACACCCAAGTGTAATACGTTCATGGTACAGTTCTGTCGACGCGAATCCTGGGTTCTCTGTTGAATGTTTTAATGCTTTGAAACTTAAAAGTGACCAAGCAAAACAAAAAGGTGAAAAACTAATTTGTGCTTTAATAATAGATGAAATGAGTTTAAAAAAAAGTTGCACTCGCAGTCGCGATGGTGTAACACGTGGTCATGTTGATCTTGGTATCGATTCTGAATGTAATGATTTATCTGATTGTAAAGACGCATTGGTTTTTATGATTGTTCCCTTAAAAGGCAATTGGAAAATACCAATCACCTATTTTTTTATCAATGGGTTAACTGCTGATACAAAGAGTGCCCTCATTCGTCAGGCTTTAATTCGCTTGCATGATGTTTCGGTTGAAATATGCTCCTTGACTTTAGATGGTCCGCCGGAGCATTTTTCAACAGTTACTAAACTAGGGGCAGTTTTAGAGTCAGGAAGCAACACAAAACCTTTTTTTTATCACCCTTCAGATAGAAATCACAAGGTTTATGTAGTATTTGACCCCTGTCATTTGCTTAAAAATATAAGAAATTGTTTAGGTGACTTAAAGGTACTAAAAGACCACGAACAAAAGTTTATCAAGTGGGAGTATATAGAGAATTTGGCAGCTTTGCAGGAGAGCGAGGGTTTAAGATTAGGGAATCGGCTGAGAAATTTACACGTAAATTATAGAAAAATGGTGATGATGGTCTATCTCGCCGCCCAAACCCTAAGCAGCAGTGTCGCCGATTCCATTGAATTTTGCGACAAAGTTTTACAACTTCCAGAATTTACAGGTTCTGCTCCCACTGTAAGATTCATAAGGGCAGTTGATCGTATTTTAGATTTTTTGAATGTGAGAAATCCTTGGGGACGTGGATATAAAAGTCCACTTAGGACTGTTAATGAAAAGAGGTGGCGGGTCAAAATAATGGAAGAAATCAATTATCTTAGCAAACTAAAGCTAACTAATGATACATTGTTGGTACAATCACGTCGTAAAGCAGGTTTTTTAGGGTTTTACAATGCAGTTATTTCCGTACTTCATATTTACGATAAGTATGTTAAAGCAGAAAAACCCGAACTTAATTACTTGTTGACGTACAAACTAAGCCAAGACCATTTAGAATTATTTTTTTGTGCAATACGCAGCCGAGGAGGTTGGTGTCCAAACCCAACAGCTGCTCAGTTTGTAAATGCATTTAAACAATTACTTATTCATCACGAAATAAGCAATTCTACTGGTAACGTCCAGGGTAACGACATAGCCATATTAAGCGTATCTTCTGGTTCTTTAAAAAGGGCTAAAATTGATAAATTTGATGTAGATGTTTATAGCGATGCTGAAAATATACGTACAATAAAAAAATATCGTTTAGATGAAACTGAATCAACAACCCTGCAAGATGAAATAAGTGAATTTTTACACCTATTTTGGGCGGTACCGGACTCAAACGTAAACGAAACGTCTAAACAATGTGTCGGGTATATTTCAGGATTTGTGATACAAGCGATTCGAAAAAAAATTAAGTGTGACGATTGCTTGGTTGCTTGCGAATCTTTACCACAAGATCCTGTATTGAATCGCAGAAATGGTATAGCACTCGTTGTACAAAAAACGAGAGGTGGTTTCACAATGCCTTCTACAAGTGTTGTAAATGTTTGTTTATTGGTAGAGTCATTGTTTCGCCAGGCTTGCAAAAATAATAATGGAAAACCTCCTATAGAACGAAATTTTCCCGCAGTATTAACTGCAAGGGTACTAAAAGATCTGATACATAAAACAGGAACATTGTTTCCTGATCTACAGAACCACTTCAAAGATACTTTAGTGTCAGATAATTTTAACAGCCACTTTCATATTTTATTGAAACAAATCATCACCAAATATATAGACATCCGTCTGTACGCAGCCGCTAAAAACTATTCCCAATATATAACAGGTGTAAATGTACGAAATTTTTTGTCGCGACAAATTATTTGGGCTCGCCAATGATAACTTTGTTGCGACAAAAAAAAACCTTTTGTTTGTAGACTAGATTAGCTATGCTTTTCCAAAAGCCAAGTCACAAACATAAGTTGATGAAATGTATCTTATTTTTGACTTTAGATAGGTAACACTTAGGGCTGATTTTGCAATCATCAGATAAATGCTAACTGTTGAATAAATTTGACATTTTCCATACAATATGTCAAATTTATTCAACAGTTAGCATTTATCTGATGATTGAAAAATCAGCCCCAAGTTGAATAAAAAAAAATTATAAGTAAAAAACCTTTTTAAAACAGCTTTTATTTAAATGCGCTAAAAATAATAAAATAAATTTTCCTTCAAAACTTTTAGTATCAACTTATGTGCAAAGTTTTATCTCAATCCGTCTATTTACTGAGGAGTTCTGTTGAACAGCTTCTGACTCCATCATCATACCAGCTGGCTAGTATCATATATATTACATTGTCATTTGAGATTGATAGGTATGCGAAATTTTAACTTCATCAGACTATTTACTGAGGAGTTCTGTTGAACAGATCCTGACTCCATCATCATACCAGCTCACTAGTATCAGAATATTACATTGTCATTTAAGATTAATAGATATGCGAAGTTTTGACTCAATCAGACTATTTACTGAGGAGTTCCATTGAACAGCTCTTGACTTCATCATCAGACCAGCTCACTAGTACCGTAATTTTACATTGTCATTAGAGATTGATAAGTGTGCAAAGTTTTATCTCAATCCGTCTATTTACTGAGGAGTTCTGTTGAACAGCTTCTGACTCCATCATCAGATCAGCTCGCTCGTACCGTAATTTTACATTGTCATTGTAGATTAATAGGTGTACAAAGTTTTATCTCAATCCAATTATTTTATGAGGAGTTCCATTGAACAGCTCCTGACTCCATCATCAGATCAGATCGCTGTTACCATATTGATGCATTGTCATCGAAGTTACATAAGTATACAAAATTTCAGCTCAATCGGTTGAGGATAACTGCTTCAAAATTGAGTTGCAAGATTTCATCCGAACATACAGACATACCTACAGTGCAAGTTAAATAAAAGCTTTTAAAAAGTCTTATCAAAAACAATCAAAACTCAATTTCCTGCCTATCCTTTAAGTTATGTAGCGTGTTGAAATGTATCCATAAGTTGAGTCCAGAGTTTCATATAAATAATGTTAATGTACAGAAACGAATTATAATTGTATACCTACTGAAATCGGCATTATGGAGGCAACTAATAAAAAAATGCTAAAATATTTTACATATATTTTTATTTTTTATAAATACTTTACCTACTCCATTCCTTCCCAAACAAAACTTCTTAGTTAAAAAACTTTTCTTATTATAGGTATTGTTGGATCTAGCTAATCATTATCACTATTTGCTTAATCTTAGTATAACTGCTCCGACTATTTTGGTCATTAGCCATCATTAAAGGAATGGATCAATTAATTTCATTTTACTGCATGGATTAAGTATAGACATTTTTATCGATGTATTTTATCTCACTGTCCCATCTCTATTATTAGTTCCGTTCCCACCCACTGCTGCTGTCAGCGCCAAAATGGCGAAAATCAAATCGCCTCGCTATGACCCGGCCTATAGTTAGTCCAGCGTACTTGTATTATAGAGGTCAGTGATTCAAACCATAACGCAGTTAATTAGTATCGGAAAAGATATTAAAATATCATTTTGCATCTCAATTATTTCCATAAAAGTTACAAGAATGTTTGTTACCTCTCTCTACCTCTGTCTTCATTTTCAAGTATCCATTAAATTTAGGTTCAATCGTAATCATTGTTATTACTAATAATACTCGTCCTCAGACTTGCTTTTCCCATAGACAGGATATTTTTTATGTTTCATATCTAACTAGGTACTGTCTTTTTACTCGACTTTTTTTTAGTTTTATATACAGTGTGGAAATTAAACTCAGGCCCTGGAGGGAAACTACTTAAAATCCTTAAGCTAGCTCATTTTACTTAAAGGAGACATTCCTTTATTTTTAAAAAGAAACAAATCTGCATTAAAATATTTTTTTAAACTCGCTTGCTTCGCCCGGGACTCGAACCAACTAAAATTTAAAAAATAAACACTCCTTATTTTATTATTATACTAATCGGTAGTATTAATATTCAGGATAAAGTTTCTCTAAAAAATATTTGGTTACTGTTCACTTTTAACAAGTAAAAGACACGTAACAGTTCTGTTATCTCTCCAACACTCAAAGACTTCGTATGAAGTACACGCTTGCTTATTTATCGTTAAGTACCTTGTTGAAATCTTCGATAAGAAAATTGTTCAATGGTGGTAATACCTCTATGCACATTTCCTTCTTACATGATCCGAGGCGTTCAGTGGAGAAGTTTAAAAATGGAACGTTTGACTTTGTTTGCGAGGCGGGACAATAATTTTAAAATTCGAACGATTTTTATCAACAGATTTTATTTAAGTAGTGTTGCTTCCCTTACGTAATTAAATTATCTCATAATGGCGTATCAAGAACAATTCGATTTATTAGAAGCTTACTTTGTTTGCAACAAGAGCTACGATTTAGCTCTGCAGTGGTATCGCGAGAAGTATCCAGACAGAGAACTACCATCTAGAAAGGTTTTGTCTCGAATTGTGAATAATTTACTGACCGTTGGAAGTTTTAAAAAGAAGACTGGACGCCCACAGCAACAAAATTTGGACTATAGCGATGTTGAGTTAAACATTTTAACCTACTTCGAGTGTTACCCGAAAGCTTCAAGCAGGGAAGCTGCTCAAGAGATAGGCATCAACCATACTAGTATACTTAAAGTTCTGAAAAAATACAAATACAAATGTTATCGTGATGGGCGATTGGTGCAGAAACTACATCCCGGAGATAGTGAAAGGAGATTACAGTTTTGTGAAAATATTCGAACAGAAATAGCCCTCAACCCAAATTTCTTGGACTGTATTGTATGGTCTGACGAAACAAATTTTAGTAATAATGGAATGTATAACAGACATAACAATCATTATTGGTCTCGTCAAAATCCATTCCGTGTCCGTGAAACGAACAATCAGGTCAGATTTTCGTTTAATGTTTGGTGTGGAATCAAAAGTAACATGGTTGTTTTGTTGCACATTTACGAAGGACATCTGAATGCAGCAAAATACATTGAAATATTAGAGCTTTTAAAAAATCAATTAAACCTTCTGCCAGAAGAGGAACGAAATAATATCATTTTTCAACAAGATGGTGCACCTGCCCACAACAGCAGAATTGCCAGGGCATACCTTAATGAAAATTTCAATGCCTGGATAGGTACAAACGGTACGATTAGATGGCCTGCAAGAAGTCCAGACCTGACGCCCATGGACTTCTTTTTATGGGGTCATGTAAAAAATGTTGTTTATGAAACTTGCTATGAAACCGTTCAAGAGCTAAGGATTGCGGTAGAAAATGTTATCAGGGGCATACACCACAACACTTTGCTGAAGGCTACAAGAAATGAATTTCAACGGCGACTAATGTTGTGTAGCCGGAACGACGGGGCTCATTTCGAACAATTTATCAGTTAAATAATTTAAGTGTTACAAAATTGATAGTAAAATAAAGTTGATGTTAGATTTAACGATTATTTTTATTTTTAAGACCAAATGTTTGTTACAGAAACTTTATCCTGAATATTAATACTACCGATTAGTATAATAAAATAAAGAGTGTTTATTTTTTTAAATTTTAGTTGGTTCGAGTCCCGGGCGAAGCAAGCGAGTTTAAAAAATATTTTAATGCAGATTTGTTTCTTTTTAAAAATAAAGGAATGTCTCCTTTAAGTAAAATGAGCTAGCTTAAGGATTTTAAGTAGTTTCCCTCCAGGGCCTGAGTTTAATTTCCACACTGTATATTCAAGATTTTTATTTATTACTTAAAAAGGGTGCACATTACACATTACACAAATCCATACACATGCATAAATCTACTCACTGTAAAAACACTAAAAACTTACACTATCCACACTCACATATACATTTCTTTAGGACACTGCAGAAAAAATTGCGTTTTTGTAAATTCTATCATAGTTAAGTATGGATAACGCAAATAAAAGAAATCGTTTAGTACTTGGTCTTCTGAATGTGCAATCTCTAAACACAGGCAGAGATGAGCTAGAGGCAAGCGTGATGACGTACAAGCCTGACATCCTGGCTTTAAATGAAACCTGGATCAAAGACGAAAAATTAGCTCCAGCTCTACCTAATTACACGCTCAAACTAAGATCTAGAAAGAAAGCTGGTGGAGGCGTTGGCTTTTATGTGAGAAAGGGGGTGCATGCTAGAGTTCGTGCACACCCTGCTTCGGACTTGGAACGGCTCTGGCTTGAAGTTACATTACCGGGCACTCGGATGGCAATAGGCACTGCCTACAGGCCAGAAAAGATCAGAGTTACTCCAGCTCTTAGCTCGCTTACTGAGTCTCTATCTACCTTTTTAAATTGCGACTATATCTGTGTTCTTACTGATTTTAATGTAGATATATCACAGCCCAACACTTCGAACGCTCGCGAGCTAACAATGTTTTGTAGACAGCATAATCTAGTTCAGCTAGTCACAGAACCTACTAGAGTTACAGATACGTCGGCAACTGTTATAGACTTAGTTATGACAAATATTCCCGATAGATGCAAGAAAGTAACTGTGCTACCGAACAAAAATCTTAGTGATCACGCTATGGTCTTAACATCTTTCAACATTAAAAAAGAAAAATCGAAACCCCGCTATATTGAATTTCGAACGATAAATAGCATCAACGCAACGGAATTTGAGAATGAATTAAAATCAATAAAATGGCAGGACCTAGAAAGGATGGATGTTCACTCGATGGTTCGCGGATTTAATGAAAAAGTTATTAATTTATTTGAATCACACGCGCCCCTAAAACGTAAAAAAGTGGCAGATTCTCCAAAGCCTTGGCTGACAGACAACGTTCGTCTTATGATGCGTTTACGGGATAAAGCTCTTAAGCGAACTCTAAGAAAACGGAGTCATCCAAAGCCTACTATAAAAGTTTAAAAAATTTAGTGACGGGAGCCTTAGAGCGAGAAAAGGCTGCATATTTCGCACATTATATTAATAAAAACTTAGGCTACCCTAAAAAGCTATGGAGCTACTTTAAAAAGATTAAAACATATAATAATACGATTCCCCTTATTCCTAATCACTTGATGAATCCAAATAAAATAAATAATTACTTTCTGAACGTGCCAGGCTCAGGAGAAATTGACAAAGAGGTCTATAATTTTTTTAAATCAAATATTAGATCAAATAGTGTACTGCATCTACAAACGGTATCCGAAGATGATGTTGCTAGGATAATTCTAAATATCGACACCAATGCATCTGGCTACGATAATCTAAGCGCGGAAATGATCAAACTTTCGTTACCAGAGACATTGAAAATAATTACAAAGATTGTAAACAATTCTATTCTATCCTGACAAACGAGTTCCCAAATGACTGGAAGCGTGCCCTGGTCAGACCAATACCCAAGTCAAGCTCAGTTGAAGAGGTAAAAGATTTGCGACCAGTTAGCATTCTCCCAGTCTTATCTAAAGTTTTAGAGAGAATAGTTCTCAATCAAATAGAAGAGCACCTTGCACAAGAGAATATTATCCCTAAATATCAATCAGGTTTCCGGAAAGGGCATGGCACGGAAACCGCCCGCCCTCCTAAGAGTCACAGACGACTTAATTACTGCGTCGGATGCTGGCTTTTGTTCTGTACTTGTTCTACTAGATTTTTCAAGTCAAGCTCAGTTGAAGAGGTAAAAGATTTGCGACCAGTTAGCATTCTCCCAGTCTTATCTAAAGTTTTAGAGAGAATAGTTCTCAATCAAATAGAAGAGCACCTTGCACAAGAGAATATTATCCCTAAATATCAATCAGGTTTCCGGAAAGGGCATGGCACGGAAACCGCCCTCCTAAGAGTCACAGACGACTTAATTACTGCGTCGGATGCTGGCTTTTGCTCTGTACTTGTTCTACTAGATTTTTAATTACTGCGTCGGATGCTGGCTTTTGCTCTGTACTTGTTCTACTAGATTTTTCACGCGCTTTTGACTGCATAAACCATGACCTACTTATCGCAAAGCTGAGATATTATGGTTTTTCAGATGATGCCTATTGCCTGCAAATGGATCAAATCTTTTTTATCATATAGAGAACAGTATGTAGAGCTACAAAATGATAGCGGCGAGAAGATTTTTTTCTGATTTGGCAGAGGTCCCGACCGGTACACCCCAGGGGTCCATATTGAGTCCGATCCTGTTCTCAATTTTTACTGCAGACATGCCTGAGCACATCGTATCCTGCAAATATCATCTTTATGCAGATGATACACCAGTTTACTACAGTTTTAATCCGGATAATGTAAACGTAGCAATGACTCTGGTAAACGTAGATCTTGAAAATATATTCTCCTGGGCAACCAAGAACTCACTTGTTCTGAACCCAACTAAGTCGAAAATGATGCTGCTAGGGACAAAGATGCAAATTCAGAAAGTACTTAAAAGCAACCCGGAACTGAAAATAAATAATACGGTAATTCCCATAGAACAGGACGCTAGGAACTTAGGCCTTATTCTAGATGGAGAAATGAGATTTGCTAAACATATAAACGAGAAAATAAGGAATGCTTTCTACAAACTTAAGGTTCTCTACACAATCAGAAAATACATATCAGAAGACGTAAGGCTGCTGCTGTGTGATCTTCTTGTGCTTTCCCCTTTTAATTACTGCAGTGCTGCTTATGGTCCTAAGCTATGGGTTAAGACAGAAGTCGCCATTCAGCGAGTGCAGAATGCATGCATGAGGTTCTGCTTTTGTATTCCTAGAAGGGCACATATTAGTCCATACCTAGCAAAAAAAGGTATTTTAAACATGAAAGACAAACGAGAACTTCATATAGCATGCACTATTCAGAAAATTATCTGGAATAAGAAACCAGAATATCTTTTTGATAGGTTTACATGGTCGAAGGATTTTCATGATCGCAACACTCGCTCCAAACATAGTAACCTTCTTGTTATCCCAAACCACGACACGGCTGGGTTTAAGGGCAGCTTCAAATATCGCGCGTCAAAGATCTGGAATAATTTACCACCTCCAATGAGAACTAAAATGAGCTTATTTACATTCAAAAGAAAAGTTAAAATATTCCTACTCTCACGACAAAACCAAATGATAGAAGCAACCTTTAAACTTTAAAAACTTAATAAACTTGGAACTTGCACATGTAAAAAGTCACACACACACACACACAAACACACATACAAACACACCACACACCCTCGCATACACCCACACCGAACACGCACTTTAAGTTCTCCGGTTGCCCAGACTCTCATGAGACTGGTGCCTCAGGAGAACTAGCACAAATACATACCTACTACACTTCTATAAACCCTGGTAAATATGTAAGCATAATATATAATATATAGTTAGTTATATATGGTCAGTAAAGCATTAGTTCTTTTTTTTTTACTGTAATGTTGATCATATTTTTTTAGTTAATTATAATTAGATACCTACCAACTTGAATCCCGCTATCCCAACTCCTCGGTGACCACCTATCCGAGGGGAGTGGATTTAAAATCAGCGCTGCATGCTTTTTTGCATGTAGCACAATGCTGAATCTACTCCTTTTGCCTAGCCTATTACCTAATCATATTTTTTTGTATAGTTTTTGTTAAGTTTAGGTTAAGTAATTAAGGAATGGGCAATAAATGGCTATGATTTTATGAAATAATAGAAACAAATTAGAATTAGTATTTTGCAATTGAAACAATTGAGCTAACTGCAGACTGTTGCAAGCAATTTACAGGTAGCTCAACTAATTGAACACCAGTCAGAAACGTTCCCAAGACGCTAGCTGCATTTCCAGAGCTTTATGACTGTAGGAAGTATATTTTAGTGAGATTAAATTTAGTTCCAACTAAATGAGTCAATACCTACATAACATTAAAGTGAAATCGATCGTATCAACACAAAGGTATTTAAATAATATGTATTTTCTTTACAGAGAACAACAGTTCGGCTGTGTATAAATAGTGTATAAATCGTTTTGATGTGGAAGGCAACACAAGGGATAAGCCACGAGCCCCGCGAACTCCCATAATATCGGGCGATGCTTTGGAGAGAGTGGTAGCCACATACCAAGAACATCCTTTTACGCCAACAAGAACGTTTGCATATGAATTTAACTGTACGGCACAAACTTTGCGTAATGCTTTACGAAGAAAGGTCTACACAATAGAAAACCGGCAGTCAAAATTTATTTAAACGACGCTCAAAAAGCGGCTCGTGTCCGTTTCGCTCGAGATTTCAGGGACTACGATTTTTCACACGCCATATTTTCCGAAGAAAAAAGCTTTAAGTCAAGCTAACATGGTCGTCGGCACTTATGGCGTTTGAATAATACCAGATACGAACCGCAGAATATTCTCCACAATACCGAGTCTGGAAGGATTGTGGTCAACATGTGGGCCTGGATGAGCAAAAGTGGACCCGGCGAGTTGGTATACTTGCCCGAGAGGGCTACCGGTGCTCACTACTTAGAGTTGTTGCGGGATACAATGTTGCCTACAGTGAGAGTGGTGTAACCACAGAACGAACTTCCGGAGTTCATGTTCGTAGACGATAACTGTCCGATACACCGCTGTCGCTTGGTTCAGCATTGGCTCCAACAAAAACCTGAGATAAGAACAGTCCGGTGGCATTCACGTTCTCCAGACTTGAATCCTATCGAGAATTTATGGGCCATAATGGTTCAGAGATGGGATTCAAGGGCCGAGAGAACAAAAGCAGCCCTAGTCGCACATGTTGACCAAATGTGGGACTCGTTGCGCGTAAATAAATATTCCTGGGTATTTTTAGCACAGCATCATATAGCCCCAAAATAAGTAAAAGTACTGCAACAACCACCTAAATAGTAATGGCATGATAGTAGAAGGGTCGCCAATGATGATTTATTTATTTTACTAGTTTCTGCCCCCGACTTCGCACATGTTGTTTCTATATAAATGTTTAAAGGTTATTTCTATCCCATGGGTACTGATTTATGGAATAAATATAGCCTAGGTTTTATTCCAGGTCATCGATCTAGATCTAGATCTCTATGCAATTTTTTTTTTATAAAATGTCAGCTCGATCTGTTAGTAGTTTTGGCATGGAGTAACAAACACACAAACTTTCGCATTTATAATATTCGTGTAGTGTCATTATTAATTAATATATTTTTTTTCAGCATAAACAGCTGCATGGGGCGCAGAAGCAGTGCGGAGACACACATTCCCGCCGCGCCTTCGCCCTCGCCCATTTCGCAGCGAAGCAGGTCCTCATCGGAACTGTCCTCGGGCGTGAGCCTGAGGTGGTTTCTGGAGGAATGGGGATGGGGAAGCCAAAACTTCCGTCCGGCTGCACCCCCACCCTCTCCTGCATCCTCCTCTTCCGAGTTGGAGATAAAAATTATAAATTATTTTATTTAATTATTTTTAAGAAATAAAAAACAATAAAACCAAATGCTTGTTTATATATATTATGGCCAGCTCAAACCTACTCACCTATTTAAACTACAATGCAGACCCATTGACTCGACCCTTTCAACACTTGTTACAGTAGTACCTACTATTGACCATTCGGTACGCTCCACGCACCGCGCTTCTTTTTCCTGTACCGCTATTGGTCGGCAGCTGTCGCCATGTTAACGCGCGCCGCGTGGAATGTTAGTCAGCCGCCATACTTCTTACCGAGTGCACGCGTAGCAGGCAAAATTACACTTAGTGGCAACAAAAAGTGTTTTCTTTCTAAACGGTTTTTTTATGGTTTAAAATGTGTTCTTTAAAAAGAGGGCAAGCTCGGGAAATAATTTTCAATGTGCACGAGTTTATGAAGAAAGAAGCTCAGGAGTCCAAGACCACTACATTTATAAAAGATCGATTTTTTGAAAATTATTGACCGAACGGCCGAAGCTACACAAATTTCAAAACGAACAATAACGAGAATTCTTAGAGAGAAGCATCAACATACGAGTGAAAACACTGCGGGGCCTTCTTTTAGAACGCCGAAAAAGGGTAAATTGAAAACAAATTATCGTAAGGAATTGGAGGATTTTTCATAACAAGCATACGCAGGAAAATTTATGACTTTCACCGCGAAGAAAAACAGGTAGTCACAATAAAAGCGCTATTGGAGAAATTAAAAAGAGATATCGACTTCGATGGGGGCAGAGAAACTCTGCGCCGAATCGTAAAAGAGATAGGATTTAAGTTTAGGAAAACGCAAACGAACCGTAAGTTGCTGACGGAAAAAGACGAAGAAAGGCTATTAAGAATAAGATTTTTAAGAAAAATAAAAAAGCATCGGCATGAAGGGAGATCTATTGTGTATGGCGACGAGACTTATGTATGTTCATTCGGCCCACAGCAAGGAACAAGCCTGGTCTGATGGTCAAGGCAAAGGCATTAAAAACCAATTTCGAAGGGACCGAGGTTGATTATAATAATATGAGATAGCTTTTGCACTAAAAAAAATATGAGATATATCCGTGTTAATGCTATAAAAATGAATAAAACTATAAAGAGTGAAGTGCGAAAACTATTGTTTTGTATGATTTCGAAATATGAAGAGAAAAAGCTTGTGAAACAAGCCGTATTGCGAGTAAAACAGGATCGTTTACGTACTGTGACTGATTTTTTAGGTTAGTACGGTCAAAATGTCTTGATATTTTTTATTTTAAATAAGTACATATTAGTTTTAGTTACCTTATATAATTTTATTGTTCTTTTACAGATAGTCTTGAGGATAATGCACGAAATGCTGAAGTAAAACAAGCAATTGAAAAGATCACAGATTTACCCCCATATCTTAAGACAATTCTTGAAATAATCCTCCACTCAAACTTGTCTGAGGGTTTCTCGAGCGTTCCTCCAAAACATACTCGAGTTCGGTATGCTTAGTCGATAATTTGCTTGAATCTCAACTCCACTCGAATAAGGTTGAATCGAGTCGGTACGTCATCATTACGTCATCAGTTCGAGGAAAATTTTATCAAACATGCATCAAGCCCCCTTGTCTGTGGTCTATGCCTATTATTAAAACGTCAAAGTGAACTGACATTTGACAGTTTTTTAAATGTAACCGTTTAGAATTTTGTTTCTGTCGTCTGTTGTGTGTGGTAGTTTCTTGCGTTGCGGGTGAATTGAGTGTATTTCGGACTTTCTTGTTATATTTTGCGACCCTGCTTGTATTTTGGACATCGATGATTGCTATAATATTGACCCGGCTTTGTTTTATGGATTTGGATTCTGCGTGTGATACGGACTCCGACGTGTAAATTTGTGCCACAACCACAGCTCCATTGGCAGGTGAGTCTCATCTCAATGTATTTCACTATCATAATTTGTGATTTCTTTGCTCTATTTACCCGTGCGCGCTCGGCGCTTTACCTCGCGGCAGGCTAAGCTTGCCATTGCGCGCCAAAGGGCACAGAAAAAAATACCACATGTTTGTTTATATGTATAACTACCCAACTTTGCATCCCGCACTATGTATAGCAAGTTCGTGTAGACAGCTGTAGGTACGAGAGCGAGCGAAGCTGCACGTTTATGCTAGTCTCTTTATAAATAAGGTGTTATCTTGAAAATATTATAAGTACCTAAAGTAATTTATTGTCCTTGCAGTTCACATCACAAACACAATGGCAGCTAGAAACATTTTCAGTGAAAGTGAAAAGTCTTGTTTGATGGAGCTCATCGTAAAGTATAAGCTCCAGAAACCGTCAACTTTGACAGCTGCCAGCCAAAGTGCAAAGAAAGTTCTTTGGAAGCGCCTCACTGAAGAATTTAATTCAATTGAAGGCAATTCTAAGGTATGTCTGAGAGTGTTGCCTTAATTTTATTATTGTTAAAAAAACATAAAATCAGTCTCTGGGGATCATCACAAAAAATAGGCCATTTCCTATGTCCAGCAGTGGACCACAACAGGCTGTGGAATGAATTTTGAATACCATTTACTCTATCTCGAGGTGTTGTATTATTAAATAGGTACATAGTAGACATTAATTTAAGTGTATCATTTATTTTAGAGAACTGATGTCCAGCTCAAGAAATGCTTTGATAATTTAAAAACACGGCAGAAAAGTGTTCTCACTGAAGAAAAGCGGGAGCGGATGAGAACTGGTGGGGGGCCTTATATACCGAATGAGCCACAGCCGGGAACAAGCGAGGAGACACTAGTAGCTGAAGCTCTATATGAGCAAACAGATGTGGAGATTGAGGGTGTCTTTGACAGTGACACTATTTATGATTCTGAAGGTAAGTTTTTCTTACAATAACATCACACACATTATTATAAATGCGAAAAGTTGGATGGATGGCTGCTCGTTACTTTTTCACAACAAAACTACTGAACGGATGAGGCTTAAAATTTTGCATAGGTGTAGCAGTAAAACAAAGGCCATGTTTAATCCCATACTTCAGTTCCCATGGGATATAATTATTAATACTTTTTCATAAAAAAACGTGTGTGAAATCGCAGGCAGCAACTAGTTTTTTTGATAGTAAGTGACAAGACAGGCAAATGCATTGATGCTACACCATACAATTATTTAATTTAAGTCATGGAAACACACCACTACACTAAACCTAGGCAATGATGACTTGTTGGTTTTTAATTTTATTAAAATATTATTCGTGAATTTAGATGCCGTAGTGGTGGAAATGGTGGGAATAGCAGAATCGCAGCATTTGGAGATACCACCACGTCGTGACACTCCACCACCCCCACCACGACGTGATACTCCACCACCCCCACCACGACGTGATACTCCACCACACCCACCACGTCGTGATACTCCACCACATCCAGCCTCCCCACCGCGGCGTCCATTGTCCCAGCAAACTGACTTTGGTGCAGGCCCATTACGAGGTAAGTTTTATTATAAACACCCTGCAGTTTAACAGTTACTTATATTTGTTATTAATTATGTAGGTACTATTTGGTCTCAAACAATGTTTTTTAATCTAATTTCAGGACCAAGAAATGTGAGGTCCAGAGTAATTGAAGAAGAGTTCCATGTAAGGCAGCAGGCATATGAAAAAAAAGAAAAAAGAGAAGAGGAACTATTTGATTATCAAAAAAAAGAAAGGATTTTTTTGATTATGGCAGCGGAGCAGTCATATTTGACTGCTAAGGCAAAAAAAGAGGCTGCAGAAGAATTAGTCCGCTGCAACAAGGTCAAGAGGGAGTTGGCAGAATATGAATTGGAAATAAAGAAAAACAATGTTTAATTTCAATTATGTTTGTCTTTTAATTTTCAACCTATAGAGATAATCACAGAGAATCTTATCTTAATGCCTAGAAATAAAAGCTGAATGTGTAATAATGCCTTTGGCTGGCTCTTGAGTATTATAAACTGGGACATCACTAATACTTTCAGTATAGGTTCATTAGTTCTTAACTAAAATGCCTAGAAATAAAAGCTGAACGTATAATACTGCCTCTGGCTGTGTCTTGAGCATTGTATACGGGGACATCTTCTATCTCTACTTCAGGCTCCAGTACAGGTTCATTAGTTCTTAAGCATATGTATATTATGCAGAGCAGCACAACTTGTGCTGCTACAGAATAGTATACCAAATACCTGCAATATTATTGTTTCTTGTGCTGCACAAGAAACAATAATATTGCAGGTATTTGGTATACTATTCTGTAATTTTCTGTACAAACATGCAAAACGTCTTTTTAATACACCATTTACACGTTCAATTATGTTCCTTGTTAATATGTGTGCTCGATTGTATCGGTGTTGTGGGTCTGTTTGAGGATTTGGCAGTGGAGTGTACATAAAGGCAGTCTGCGCATACCCTCCGTCTCCCACTATAGTCGTTGCCAAATAAGATGGCAAAAGAGGTGATTCACCGACCTTTACTACATTAACGTAAAATCAAATAAATGTACACCATACAAACCTAAAGAAAACGGGTATCGCTAAGAGTCTCGTGGTACGTTAGTAGTCTGGTGGTCTAGACATTGCATGAGTTGCAAACATTTTCGCCTACCTGCTGCAGTGTAATTAAAATTTAGGGTCTAGATTCTCTACCTACCTAATTATTTGAATGAATGAAATGGGTAAGTAGCAAATAATTTATGAGAAAAGTTAAACAAAATACACGTTTTTTTAAATTGTTCTGGTTTATTCATTAAAAATAATACAACATTAATTTTAATATTTTTGGATACATACAAATTTATTCAATAGAAGGTAGGTAGGTAGATAGGCGGGTGCTCAGGTAACTAATTAAGAATATAGGTAGGTGTGTACGTACGTACCTACACACCAACTTATATACTTAGTAAGGGTTACTTTCGCATTTATATTATTAGTAAGGATTACGAACATTCCTACCTACGTAGGTAGGAATTTACGTACGTACATCCACTCGTAAACTAGCGCTTTATAGTTCAAAATTTGCAAACTAGTTACTTGAAAATTCTGAACTATCACTATCGCTGTCACTATTGTCAGTTAGGCGAATTATAAATTCATCTGTAGTTCGATCTATTGTTTGGTCGAGGCCTCTCATTTTTATTTCTATTTTTTTTACATGCTCCACGCAATTTTTCGCCCGTCAGCAGCACGCAGGGAATAATAACATTGAATGTTTATTAAATGTTTATTAAATATTGTATAGAAATATCGACATTGTCGGAGAATTTGATATATAGTTGCACTGCTACAGAAGACATATATTATAGCTCAAGGTTTAGAGTCTGCAATTGTGGAGTAATATACACTGAGCCAATAATATCTGTGAATAGTATCAGCAGGATTTATATCTTTATCCAAGGGCTGATACAGGCTGGTAACAAGCTTAGTGTGACAAATATCGAATCTGATACAAACCTAGTAGGACTAGCAGAGAATATAGCAGCACACCATTCTACAAGTGTTGTGGAGATATATCACTCACTAGATTTTGCTAAGCACGTATTAAACACTCAGCATGGCTTCAGATTTGACAACTACAGATGTACTCAGCAAACTTGGGATAACTGAGAGTCAGCAGGCAGCAGATATTTTCCAAACATCTGGAATAATGCCAGAGGTCATAACTGGTGATCTTAAAAAGAGTATATTTGTGCTTGGGATAACGCCTGAAGCTTTTAGAGACCAGTTCTCATCAGTTGAGTTTGACTTCAATGATCTGATGAGCAAGTTCACAAAATACTGTAAAGATTTTGGGGATGACATTCAACAAGGGAAATCATCAAGGGCTTTGGAGTTTGCAGCACGGATGATTTTCGAAGTGGGGCCATATATCAGGAATGAGAAAAAATCAAAAGGTGACAAAGTTGTACGCTTCAGATTTCCATACAACAAGGGTGAAGATGGTACAGTAACAAACACTTTCGGTTAAAACTGTTATAGTGTCAACCTTCAAAGACACAGCATATAGCAAGATGGAAGTTGATGAAAAGCTTATATTGACATTTAAGCAAGCAGGCATGCTTGCTATGGTCACTTTCATGAAGGCCATTAAATTTGCATACTCTCAGGATTCAGCAAAAGTATTGATGACACCATTATGTGGAGCAGTCTTTTCCAGAGAATCCATATTTGATATGGGAGAAGATCTCAAACTACATGAATGTGAGATTATCAAGATGATAAATGCCAGCTCATCAACAGGTGGGCAGTTCTTACCTGAGTCAGACATGGCATGTGCAATTGTCTGTACTATAAGTACCACTAGGCGAGTGACAAACAAGGACATAAGGATGCAGATGATAACCAAGATAATCAAACAGTATGCTGCTAAGCATAAGCAGTATGAAGCACATAGGTTCAATGTGTTCTCCAAACATGCACTTGGTGGTGTCCCACCTGGTATGGATGCACAGACCATGATAGAGAACTTCTCTAATTAGCCCACGTATTATTGGTAACTTGGGATATACCATCCTCCAAAAGTTTTTTTACGTCCTCAAATTTGAAGGTGGTATTATGTCTAGCCACATATCCCTTTATATTTGCCCAAATCAACTCAATCGGGTTCAATTCACAGTGATAAGGCGGCAGCCTCAACACTGTCACCCCCTTTTTTTCGGCCATCTTGTCTATGACATAGGATTGATATTTGTGTTTTATTTCTTTTACTTTTTGCATTAATTGTGCTTTTACTTCCTTCTCTTCAAATCTGATATTTTTTGCTTGCAGCCAATTTTGTATGTCAGCTTTTTTCCACGACATTGACGGCGTTTTCTCCACACGCCTGAAATTAAAATGTTTATTTGAACGTAAAATCTCAGTTTTTGGAAATGCAATATCTAATTGGGGAAACAGTAGTATCTATTGTAAATATTGTAATGTATAGATATACCTCGAATGATAGCTGGCATTGTCCAAAACAATTACACCGTTCGGTTTCATTTTTGACAATACTTTTGCAAACCATTCTTCAAAATGCTCAGCGTCCATGTTCTCATGGTAGTCACCAGACTTCTTGGCTTCAAATACCCATTTGCAATCTTCTAAAAAGCCGTCTTCATTCCCAACATGGACCACAATCAACCTCTTGCCCTTTGTAGTTGGGTCTTTGGCTCCGGTTGACAGACCTTCTAAGAATGCCTGCTTTGCAGATTTAACCGTTTGGTCTGTCCACGCTTTTCCCACTGTGTGTCCTGTAAACAACAAACAGGTGGGAATATAGGTTTATATTGTGAGAAAATACGGAATAGTTGCAAGAAAAATAGTGAAACAATCTCTATTCAAGAATATTTAATAATAAAGTGATAGGTATAGGTACCTGCGTTCACCCAAGTCTCATCAGTATAAAAAATTCGTCGGTTTTGGCGTCTAAATTCTTGTATTTGTTTTAAATACTTGAGTCGCCAAATAACAATGTCAGTGCGATCAATTAAAATGCTACTGCGATTTTTCTTCGTGTACTTGAAGTTCAAATCAATAAGTAAGCGTCTCAATGACGTCATACTCAGTGTTGGAAGTGAGTCGTCGTCATTCACTGATTGTAAAAATTTTTTTAATGTTGGTAACTCTCCTTTCATGTAAAACCCATGGACGATTCTTCGTATCGCCGTCTTATCGAAGTCGTCAACTTTCTGAAGTATATTCGGTTTGTTTCTCTTCGCATCAGGTTCAGTTATTTTATGAGTATCTCTATAATCACTCAACACGCGATAAACAGATCTTTCACTCACTCCAGATATTTCACATGTTTGTTTGACGAGGTCATGATTTAATACGGGTTTATCTTCCGCCTGTTTGCTCTGAACATATTTAAATATATTTATAATCATGAGCCGTTCACCACTGGTAAGGATCGCCTGTTTTCGCTTTTTTTGCGGCGAAGAAAAGGGTATTGCTTCCGAAACCGCATTAGGTTGGAATATATTACGACGACGGCGGCGGCGGTGGCTCTGTACACTGTCATCACCAGTTGAACTGGAAGACGGTCCAGGCACTGGCTCCATGGATTTTGACAACAGTAACAAAAAACAATAACAAACCACAACAAAAATAACAAACTCAATTTATAGCACCCCAAAACGACCGAACGCAAGCGAACTCCGAAGCGGAATGAGAAAACAAAATGGCGATCGGGCCGGGCCGCGCCGTCACCGCCCGCCGCGCCGTGCCGAAAGTCGCGCACACCTGACGCGAGCGATGAGGGAATGAAAATGTCACAACCCACAAATTTGGATTTTTTGGTGTTATATAATTATTTGATTGCTAATTAAGCATAAAATAATAGATCTGAACAATTTTGTATCGTAAATGTTCTCGATACTTAAATTCTAATGATATACAAAAATACTATGTTTTTCTCAGACATGTGCATATAATTTGGTACTCTCAACCATTAAATTATAAATAATTTTAATAAATAACGCCGGTTTTAAATACATTTCGTATTTTAAAACCATTAAATACGTGGATAGAATATTACAAACATAAAATTTCAAACGGTATGTTTCCCCGATTTCGTATAATTTTTGGGTTGTACCGTTTTACCGCGGCTGTCTTGTAGGTATGTACCACGAGACTCTTAGCGATACCCGTTTTCGTTAGGTTTGTATGGTGAGCGACAGAATTAGCGATACATTTATTTGATTTTACGTTAACGTAGTAAAGGTCGGTGAATGACCTCTTTTGCCATCTTATTTGGCAACGACTATAGAATGCCACTTCCAGCCAGATCGCCTTCTTCGAATCTTAAGCAGCACCTGCTATTGCTGAAAATGCGGGAATCATGAACAGACCCTGGCCATCGAACAACAATATCATAAATTTCCATTCCAGGCCCACAAACTATTTGAACATTAATGGAAAACCAGCCTTTTCTGTTTCGGAAGATTTCACCTCTTTCTCTGGAAGGATTTTTTATTGGGATATGCGTGCAATCAACACATCCGATTACTCCTGGAAACCCTGCAATACGGTGAAATTTTCTCTTAACATCTATCCTTTCATTTGATCCCGGAAATTTAATATATTGTCCTGATTTCAAAGCCAATCTCTTCGAAATAAGTGCTACCGTCTTTGATACTACGGACTGGGAAATTTTATGTAAGTCGCCGCAAACTATCTGAAACATAAAAATAATTTATCTATTGTTTTGTAAACTGTAGACAGAAACACGATTATACGAAGCAAAAATGGAAAGCCCACCTGAAAATTTCCAGTGGCGTAAAATCTCAGAGCGATTAACACTTGCAATATTGGCGTCAAAGGTAACCCACGATTGTTGACACTGTTGTTAATTTCCAGCAACGGTAATAGTATGTGCACAACCGAGTCTTTGCTGAGGCGGTATCTTCTACGGAATTCACCAGCGTCGTAAACCTCCAAAGGGTTTTCAGCATCTCTTAAATACCTTCGCGATGGGTAATTGTAGGCTTCATCATCGTAAATGTCATAAATGAAATTGAGATAGTCTCCAAAATCCATTATTTATAACAACAAACTCGTTTGAGGAGCCCTCAAGGTAGGTCGCGAGGTACCTTAAAGGCCTATTAGACTTTACGGTTTACCGTAACGGTGCGCCGTGGCGGCGGAAAGGACGTTCTATTTACATTCCACGGTCGCCGCCTTCCTAACTCAGTTGCCAGTCGAACGTAGTAGGAGTATGGCGCCTGTGCTCTCAAAATTGCAAAAAGTTGGAATCGCCCTTGCCGCAACTGCGGCTGTAAATGTGAGAAAGAAGAAAAAAAGAAAATGTTGGAGTAAGCAATATCTCCTTTTAAGAAACAAAATGTGTAACATGAACATCTTGCATTCGTTAGAGTCAGAGGATTTTAGAAATTATTTACGTATGGATTCTGCACAATTCGATTATCTTCTAAGTTTAGTGACACCTCATATACAGAAGCAAGACACATTATTCAGAGAAAGTGTAAGTGCAAAACAACGATTAGCTGTAACGCTAAGATTTTTAGCGACAGGAAATTCATATCAGGACCTGAAGTACAGCTCATTAATATCTGAGCCACTTTTATCACAAATTATACCTGAAACATGCTGGGCTATCTATAGATGTCTTAAACAGTATATAAAGGTGAGTAAAAGTAAAATTGTCTTTTATTCATAAAATCAATTTATTTCTTCTTAAGTATTAAGTATTCTTGAATATCAATTTTATTTGATTTTCTGATTTGTCTGTGAGAAGTCGCGTCATTTTGTGAAGGATGAGATGGGGATGAAGACTGAGATTCATATTGTGCTGTAGATGAAGTTTGTGTGTAAGAATTCGCGTCAGTTTGGGTTAGTAATTGGATTTCGTATTGTGGTTGGGTAGAGTTGTATTCAGGTATTTGAATTTGAGGAGGGTCAAACTCCTGGAGATTTAACACTGATGAAGGTTGAAGTGCCTGGACTGGTTGCCGTGATGATGGCTCAGGAGATTGAATGTGGTACTGTGGTGACTGAACACTGTACTGACGCGACGGATTATGGTACACTGGTGACGGGTGAGGTGACTGAACACGGTATTGCGGCGACGAATTATGGTACACTGGTGACGGGTGAGGTGACTGAATACGATGCTGGTATGGATATTTTATACGGTTATTGTTCATATACGACGATGAAGAGGAAGAATTATCAGTCGTATTGGAAAGAGATGGTGAATAAGTCATGGATCCTAAAGTGATATGAGTATCTTCAGTTATTCTGCCCATTTTTGCGTAAAATATTACGTCACCGATCAATTTTTGCGCAATGGCTAACTGTCTTCTTTCTAAATCACGCAACTGAAACCCTATGGACCTTCCTAACACTTCCCATTCTTCATCTTTCGTGGACAACAGTTTTTTGACGCTATTTATTACGTTTTCTTGCTTCTGCAAAATAGACCTCTTCTTTTTTTTGCAAGGAGCTGATGCCTGACTTTTTCCCTCCTCTGATGATGATGAATCCTGCAAACAATAATTTTATTTTATTTTCAGATGCCCGAAACAGAAACAGAATGGAAAGAAATTGCTGTAGATTTTGAAAGATTGTGGAATTTCAGTCACTGCATCGGTGCTTGCGATGGGAAACACGTAGCCATTGAAAAACCACCAGGAAGTGGTTCCCTATTTCATAATTACAAAGGCTTTTTTAGCGTAGTATTATTCGCAGTTGTTAACGCTAACTACGAATTTTTGTATGTTCAAACGGGTACCAATGGATCTGTTCATGATGGAGCAATACTAAACTCAACAACATTTTATAAAAAATTGGTAACTAATGCGCTAGATTTACCACAACCATCTACGTTACCAGGAACAGATACAATTGTGCCGTATGTATTTCTTGGTGACAGTGCATTTGCATTGAACAAACATTTTATGAAACCATTCCCGATGAAAAATATAAGCAAGGAAAAGCGTATATTTAACTACCGCTTATCTCGCGCAAGAAGAGTTGTGGAAAATACCTTTGGAATTTTAGCTTCACGTTTTAGAGTACTGCGGAGAACTCTTAATCACAAACTTGAAAATGTGGATCCTATAATCTTGGCGTGTTGTGCTTTGCACAACTACCTCAGAAAATCGGCATCAACATACATACCACACGAATTTGTGGATAGAGAAAATACAAGCAAGGCCACATTTCGTAAAGGAGACTGGAGAAATGTTAGCGATGGACTGCCAGCATTACAACACCTAAGTGATAGCCAACGAAATAAAGAAGGGAATGAAGTCCGAGACAAATTTATGAAATATTTCATTGAAGAAGGCAGAGTCTCTTTTCAAGATAAAATGATAAATGTGGTTTCTACCTAGACTAATAACAGTTGCAATTGTCTGCGATGTAATTTTATATGATTTGTGATAAGTATTATATAATATGAAGGGTACAGGGAAATAATGATGGATGTCACTTTTTTATAGATTTTCTGTTAATGGCATCATTTGAAAGTCCATAGAAATTAGTTTCGTTTACATCGGAATACATGCAAATAACGCTACGTGTCACCAAGTAATTAACCGTTAAAAATTGAGGCACAGGCTAAAAACGATGAAAGTTTTTTTATTACCGGCGAAAAATGATGAATGTCAGTAAAAAAATGATGTAGGTTGTTTATGGTGTGGTGGCGGGGTTTTGATTGTCAATGCCAACTTTGTCAACTTTGTAAAGTAAGTAGTCAAGCAAGATTATTTTGTTTGTTAGATTTTGGCACATTTTTCGAAAAATGGATGTTTCTGAAAATGAAGACGAATCCTACAATAATTTACATAAAAAAGACCAAGACATGGGAGGGTTACGGTTAGGGTGTCGCAAAAAGGGTCCCACACTTAGAAAAATTTTCATCGGTTTTGTATGGGGCTGGGACTTAAAAAAAATTTGATCGATTTTGTATGGAGCTTGGACTTGAAAATTTTCAAGGAAAATAATAAAAAAATGATTTTTTTTTTCACTTTTTATTTCTTTAATTAATTAGGAAGGTAGTGTTTAGGCGTTTCATAGGGGATCGAAAAAAACGTTATTTTTGCGCTCAGACGCACCGTTTTCGAGATATCACGAGAAAATGTCCGATACAGATACAGGTACCGATACAGAGCATTCCGATAAGAGTTGATTAGGTTCAATTTGAGTGGCGGATCCGACACAGAGTACCCCGACTCCACGTGGTCTTGGCGTGCGTGGCGCCCCTAGAGTGTATTATTTAAAAAGCCGGAGGCGCGAAGGGAGTGCAGCCTCCGCCTCCGCGCTTGAACCTGTCATGTTGAATTCAACCATAATTGTCACCTTTTCGGACAGAACAGAACTCGTTGGAGGTTTTCGTTCGGTCAATGACTGACTTTAGAATGTTTATGATAATTTAAGTATAGAATTATAGATTAATGATAGGGTTTATGTTTTGTTTTTTTTTTATCTGTGTAGGATGTGTGTAGGTATGTAAATTATTTGTAAAATATATATTTGATATTGTGTACGTGCGAACCTGTTATGTTGATTTTTGATTTGTTTTATGTATGTAGACATGTAAATTCTTTTATTCGTGTTAGTCCACTTGTTTGTTTAGTTATCGTTGTAAATCACTCCATGTCCGGGCTCCACCTGAAAACCAGCGTAGCATACGGCCTAGCCGTATGCTACAAATGCTGAGGTGGGGACCCTTTTTTATCCAACTTTAAATATTTTTAAATTTTTCTTACTTCTGTTTTTATGTTCTAATTTAGTTTTTTTATACATAGTTGTGTTATTTTTTATATAGTATGGGTAAAAATAAATGTATTTTCTTTCTTTCTTTCTTCTTTCCGCCAGCTGTAACAACAACAGCTGCCACTGCTCACCTCCGCAGCTTCGACCAGCCTCAGCCGCTGCGGCTCGCGCGGTGCCTGTCCCTTGTTACGCAATGGCGGAGAGGCTGCACTTCCCGCAGCGCCGGAGCTATCGCGATCGCGAAACTTTCCGGCGGGAAGTGCAGCCTCTCCGCCATTGCGTAACAAGGGACCACAGACAAAGGATTCTGTTCTTGAACATATTCATGGACACATAAAATCTCTGAAAGGTCGAAAATCACATTATAGTTTACATGAAAGTAAAAAACTATAATTACCTGAACAATTGAATATTACAAAATTTTTTGAAATGTTCAAAAAGTTTTGTAACCAAAAACAGATATGTATTTACCAAGTTTATGCATAGTGTATGTAACATGTCATGTGTGACATTCATCATATTTTTATTGACATTCATCATTTTTTGTTTGGACTATTTAGTCAGATTTTTTTCAACTTTTATTTTTAATAAATTTGATTGTCTGATAACTTTGATTTTAATTCCAACCATTACAATAAATATGAACCTATAAACTTATATTATATTTACTTTGAGGTTAGTGTTGAAAAAGGGTACAATGAGTCTTTGAACCTAAGAATCTAATTTACTCATAATGAGGTTAAATTGACACTCATCACTTTTCCCCTGTACCCTTCATATATAAATATATATAATATATAAATAAATATTATACATATTGATAAGTATCAATAATCAATAAAACGTTTGGAAGTTCATCTGACTTACCTCATTACTGACGACGTTTCCTACAGAATCTCTTACGGGACGACATGCTTCTGTTGTTGACCCCAAAAATGTTAATGCGTCGAAGTACCACAATGATGGCACATAAACATTTTCCGATGACGCTCCCGTATGTTTAGATGCATCAACCTAAAAAAAAATAATAGTAGGTATTCAATATAACTTTTACTAAACTAAGCAAAAGGTATTGAGATATTTGCGTTAAAAAGTTTTTTTTTTTTTTTTTTTTTTTTTTTTAGTTGACTCTGTTTACCCTATAATCGTACATAATTTTATTATCTGTGCAGTTTTATTTATCTAAAACATTAATTTTTATCCGACTACCACGCGGGCAAAGCCGCGGACAAAAGCTAGTTTAAGATACCAACCCTACGTAAATTTTCATTTTTCTGAACAAAATTTCACATCAAATGTTAAAATTCGCTGTCTTCCTTTTATTTCTGATACTATGTTATTGAGCAAAAAATAATCCTTATGATAAAGCCTTTCGATCGGTATGATAAAACTACATGATAAGTATTTTTTTCTCGTGTAGGGGGTTCGATTCCCAGTCCATTCATGTAACTATTTAAAAATCTATGAATGCAGTTTTAATTGTTTTCTAAAATAAAATAATGTCTTCTTTCAGAGAAAATGTTCTATCTAGAACATTCAAGGTACTTGCTTCTTATCAGAGATATTGGAAAAAATGTAAAGATTAACCTAATGACCGCCACTGGGTGCACGCTGGGTGCACGCATCGCATTCATTTACGGCCGATTCCAGCTAGGCAGGCAGATCACGACATTACTTTAAATTTTATAAATCAATAGACCTATTTTCTTGTCGTTCCGTAATTGAATTGCTTTCTCCGTTTACTGTCATGTATTTATTTATAACATACTTTTCTAAACTATTCGGTAACGGCCGAAAAGGTCACAAAAAATTCCGCCGAAAAATTTCCGTTAATTCGGAATTATTCTAAGCTTTTCAACAACCTTGCGAAAATGCCACAATTTCTCAACAATTTTCAGCGGCCGCGAACACAACAAAATATCGGCAGTCACTCCACCCACTCACTGTTATAATTTTGGCTCTAAAAATTTCAGGGTTCGCTAATCATAATCTTTTGTCACTCTTGATTCTATTTTATAGATCATCCGAAAGGTCGCACAAAAAAATTGCGGCTCGCTTCGCTTGCCGTTTATTCTGTAGCCTTTTGGTTATTTTTGTCAGCCTGCCGATAATATGTAAAAAAATTGCGGCTCGCTTCGCTCGCCGTTCATTCTGTAGCCTTTCAGTTAGTATTATCAGCCTGCCGAAAATATGTAAAAAATTTGGCGGCTCGCTTCGCTCGCCGATCATTCTATAGCCATTAAGTAATTTTTATAAGCCTGACGAAAATATGTAAAAAAATTGGCGGCTGGCTTCGCTCGCCATTCTTTCACCTATACCTACCCCTTAACTAATACTACTAACTTTTTTGTAACCCGAAAATGACACTCGAAGTTATTTATTTTTTGTATTTCTCACATTTATTTCTCTGTTGCTGGCATACCAATCTCCAATCTCCAAAATGACCACCGCAGTTTTAAAATATGTGGGGCTAGCTGTCAAATCTATTGTCACACTTTTGCCTACTTTTTTACAAAACATCGGAAAAATCTGAAAAAATTCGCGGCTCGCTCCGCTCGCCGTTACCCATGGCTATTTTTTTATATCGATTTTTTTTGAAAGTGCTTGGTTGAAAACCACTCCTGGTACTAGCATAAGTACATAATTAATTATATAAAGATGTTGCATGTTGTCTCGGGCGGGTCTAAGGCTCGACCCCCCCGAATAGTATTTCTGGCTACGGCCCTGTATATTATAGAGTAAATTGGTATCAAGTAAAACTCTAAAATTGAAATTAGTGCTTATAACGTTGAAGCCCTTCTTTTTGTAACATGGATGGCTTGGAGAGTTAGATTTTATCATTTTAAGGTGGCGTTCAAAAGGTAATAAAACATCCCAGATTTTAAAAAGTTGTTTACCTATTGCATAAAAAATCAACGAAATCAAGTCTCCATGTGTTTATCGACAATATACATTTTATCGACTCTTGGCAGCACCATTTTTTTCGTAGGTATTTTTGGTCACTTTGTGCTTTGGCGTAGAGGATACGAGAATGCGTTTGGGGCGTGGCGGTCAAAAGGTTAAAGACAATGATGATTGAAATATTTTTTCTACATTTCGTTTTTGGCGTTTACGACATTTCATCCTCGAAGGATCGATATTTTACTGCCGGTAGGTAGGGCCGTGTGGTGCCGGCATAGAATTTCACCACTCCCACTCTTCCCGTGGGTGTCGTAAGAGGCGACTAAGGGAAACACACCGGGGGGCGGGCAAGCAGCGCCCTCTGCAGAAAAACTCCACCGAACTGCGATCCCCAACCCGCATGCCCAGCGTGGGGATTATGGGCAATAACCCCCAGATGAAATAACGCCTCCTTTGGCGCTAGGGGAGGCCTATGTCCAGCAGTGGACTGATATAGGCTGATGTTGTGGTTGTTGTTGTAGGTAGGTACAGTTACAGGAAACTTATCAAGATAAAATTGCATAACGTAGTAGGTAGGTCAAAAGTAAATTAAGTACGTACCTATGTAATATCACTGGCCATTTTGGGACATAGTCTACCTCAATGAAGAAGGAGGTCCCCTTCTAGTCTACCTATACATTTTTGTCCGGTCTTTGAAAAGTAGCTTGTCTCTCCACTTAGAGTATACCTACCTAGAATAGCACAGCAAAACGTAGACAAATATACCTACCTATCTTTATTTAACAAGAATAAAATGTAAGTAGGTACCAACCTTTTTTGCCTCTTTTTGATAATTTGTCCTCATGTTGTCTATTTTTCTTTTAATAGTTTTTATTGTGGCTTCGCTGTCAAAATTTTTATAAACTTCTAAAAGAACACAAAATCCATCGTATCTAAGCTGTTTATTTTTGTATTCATGATGATTTTTATTCCACAAGTTAGGCATTTCTTTATAAAGTTCTAAAACATTGGATAACACATCTTTTTCCTTTTGGGAAGTCATTACGCAAGGCTCGCGGACGCACGTCCGCTCACAACAAACGCCTCGCGCGACTGAGCCGCCGGTCTCCTAACAGCGATTAGATTTGCCGGTGCACCGGCAATTAGGAAGTTAGGACGGCCGGGAGCCCACGGTCTTCCGGTATCGGCATCCTTTCTTCCTAACAGCATTTAGACGTTCCGTTTTAAGCTTCCTAATTCTTACCGTTGACGGTGTACCGTAACGTGTGATCGGCCTTTTAAGATGACAGGTTCATTTCTCGACTCGTATGAGAAAATTTTCTAAGGTTAGTTCGAGTGGAGAAACTTTTTACGATCAAGCATACCGAAACGCATTTGGAGGTTGAGTAGAGGTTGAGTCGAGGTCGAGGTAACAACTAAAGATATGGGGGTTAGATCCAAAAGATATGCTGAAATCGCAGAACCAGTACTTAGAAGAACTATCTTCACTCACCGGTAAGTTTTCACTCAACGTTAATCTTAGACTAGTTTTGTAATACTTGTGTATTTTCTATTATTTCTTAGTTATGAGACTCACGATAATTGACATTTTATTTTATTCTTTTTACATAATGTTAGTGTTATTACCTACATTGAAGAGAATTAAAAAAGAAGGTGCGGTGAACGAAAGGGTCTGGAGGACTCCAGGTAAAAAACGACCTCACCCTTCAAAAGTGTCGAACTTAGATAGTTTCAATATGGATGTTATTCGTAATTGTTATGTTATTCGTGGTGGATGTCGTGAAACTCTCCGTCGCATATTATTAGCCAACGGTTATGAATTTAAGAAAAACAAAAATGAACGTTCAATATTAATTGAAGGAAAGAAAAACCTTTCCTTGAAAAACATTTTCTTGAAGCCATTTGTTGAAGTTTGTGGAATTCATGTCATGGTGGTAGTCGGCCATTTTCGATTTGGTGCTAAATACTAACAATGAGTTTGGAACAGGGCCTGATCCTGCATGCACAATAATATATCGTTTTCCTGACGATATATTTTCAATTATTCCACTTGTTGATGGACCTTGCCAACATTTTTGCAAAAATTGATAGCCTTGGCTAGTTTCCGAATAGCTCTGAAAGTAAGTCTTAATCATCTATACTAATAGGTAATATAAAGGAAGATAACAATATGAGGGAAGATCTGACCGTTTGTTTCTTGGGATTGAATAGACTCCGAAACCACTGAAAAATTATTTCACCACTAGCAGTCCGCCCTGGCTTCGCACGTGTATTTAACGATAGTGGAATTTTTCATACCTATGGAACCCTTATTTTTTTTTTATATTTTATAATTTATGTTCACCACGGAAAATTATGATTTGCCAGAAGATTTGAGTGTAAGGAAAATGAATGAGTTGTTTTTGAAGGAAGTACAAATAAACATTTCTTACATAGTATATCACTCAGTTTGAACTAAATTTAATAATATTAAGTGAGACTAATGCTACCAGCAAAAATGAACTCAATGTTCTCAGAAAGTTACATTAGTTACATTTACAGAAAGCAAAAAAACTCCGTGAACTAAAAACTGCTTACCTATAATGAGAAGGCCAAACGAGGAGAATGTATGCTTCTATCATTTGATTACATGCAGAATCTTCCCCTACCACACATTAAAACAAGTGATGTACTCACGCCACATGTGGTATTATGTATTTGGAGTCCACAACTTGTCAAATGATGATGCAAGAATGTACTGTTACACAGAAACTACCGCATAAAAGGTTGCATCTGATGTCACTTCGCTGTTATTACATTATTTTATTTTAATATTTTAATTATAATAACATAACATCAGAGAACCTTATATCGCTGAGCGAGATGGATGCAGTGCTCAAAACAAGAACCATGTAATGGTGTATTTCCAATACTTTTTGGTACATGTTCTGAACTGTTCAAGACTGTAAAACATGTTTTTTCTGTAAGAGGCCACCCACACTTACGTTCCAAATGATGCTGATTTCGCACTTATTGGAAAGAAAAAAGGAGTTTGCTCTCCTGAAGTACCTGCTGACTCGGATGCTATAATTGAATCAGCAAGAAAGTAGAGGTGTGTAGATCCGGAGTCAAACGGCTCCTGGAGTCGTGTCCGCTCCTGGACTCGTGTGGATCCGCTCCGGCTTGTCGTTCGTGGCGTGTCCGCGGATACGTTGGCCGCGTCTTCGGTCTCGCTCCATGAAGTCGAATGAATGTAGCACCGAGCGATTGGAGCTGTGTGGATCTGGCCTTTGATTCGGGTTCGGACGTGTTCGATAGACAGATCCAATTCCATTTACGAGTAAACAACAAACTAGAACTACTACGGTAAAATTATACTTTATTATAATTTACTAGTATTTAGTATGAAGGTAAATCAACTGTAGTCTCTAAAAAAAATTAAGTAATTATATACCTTAAAAAACTTATGCTAGTATTTTTCACAGATTAGATCAAACTAACAAACATGATGTCTTCCCATAAGGAAAGAATTGCTATGGTTTTACTAGTCATTCTTTTGATTCGTCACATCCACCGAAACAAACGTTTCCTACAAACAGACAGATACAATGGACATGTAGGAACTGTTATTAAAAGCGGATCCTAACCGATCCGCTGGAACAAACTGATCTAATGGACTTGAAGGAAGCGAAACTGCAAGCGGATCCAAACGGATCCGCGGACACGACTCCGGGAAACGAGTCCGCACCCAACTGGAATCGGACCAGATCCGCTCCAGTCGTGGACACGTTTAGCGCATGTCTACAAGAAAGTACCCGACCCCATTTAAACTGGTTTCGCAAGAAAGGCAGATTTAGAAGACTAAATATTTAGAAATGAGCATGACACATTTCATACCTCAAACAATACTGGCATGTTGTGTTCTTCATAATATATGTTTATTAAATGACAGGAATGAAATAGAAATAAAGAAATACATGGATGAAGGTATGACAAGCGTTGATGGTGAAGATCAAACAAGAGAGTCTGTCCAGGAAAGAGCACATGGTGGGGTTAATATAAGGAATGATTTAATGATTCGAATGAGTTTATAAATTTTTTAACAAATAAACACAAAATCGTTTTAAAATTGTTTTTATTATTTAAATATGAGTCGTTCAGACATGAACTTGATCACCACTATAAATACTTGATGCCAAAGGCAAACTCATTTATTTGTTTCCGGAATTTCGAAAAAACGTGTGAGAAAATTTATATAGGTGTTTGCTAGTGCCTGAGAAAAGTAAGTACCTACCTTTTTTTTTGTTGTAGTACTTAAGTAAGTATTTTGTTTACGTGTACTAGTCGGTTGATCACAACTGCTTGTATAGATAGGTAACTTAGTAACTTTCAGATCTTGGGCTCTAGACAAAGTAACATTTGATTAGCGAAAGCGATGGTAGAAACGTACAAAAATGTATGGATTTGACATATTCCTTCGATATCACGCATCGCAACGACAATCATCATAGCTCAAATGATGGCGAAGTTCAATTGGTAGACAAAGTAACCTTTGCGTAGCTATCGCCTTGTCTATACGTCTGATCGCATCGCTAAATGCCGATAAGTTGGCACAATTGGTTGTCAATCTTTTGTTGTTAGACTGTCATAGTTTGATTGAAGTATTGCGCTTGTGTTATTAATTAATATTTTTCGAATTATTCATGCAAAAGCAGTGCAAAAGAGATTGTGTTGAAGGTGCGTGCCTTTTGTGAGGAAGAAAAGGCAGACCATGCCCAGTTAAATCCATTTAATCTAGTGCGATCTCGCGTTGCACCATCAATGCAACTGGTAAGTAAAATAGGGATACCAGCTTTATACACGATACCTTTAGAATGGATCATAAGATTTACTCACATAAAAAGATAAAATAAAAAGTAAATTATCCAGGTTATTTAATTTATCTTGTTATGATATCCCTTATTTGTATATATACAAATATTGAATTTTTGAATTTTATATTATACAAATACAAATTTTATGTGTCATTTTCAGTCATGTCGGAGAAAACCACGAGTAGAATACATAATATAAAGAAGCGAAGCTATTGCTGCTTGCAATAAGCCAATTCTGCTGAAAATCGTCGTGGATCTTGAAGATTTCGATTTATAAGAATTTTTTGTGTTGTTTTTTTATGTTCCTTTTGACCATAATTAGTGTCAGAACAATTTCAATAAATAATTTAAAATTTTTATTGTTTCATAATTTAAAACTTTCCTAGTCCTAACTACTTATATATTTATATACAAATATGAAATTAAAACATAAACACACGTTTACATAATGGGGTAAAAGATTCATAATGTTGGCAATATCGTGCTGCCAATATAATGCTGCCAATTCCTGAGGCAGGACAACTTATGGTGTACGGTCTGTAGTCTATAGTTATCGAACTCAATCATTCGCTTATTTCGTCCGTTCACCGTTCATGAAATGACGGGTCAAATAAAAAGGAGTACCAAGCCAAGTAGGTTGTTACCTATAACTTCAGATAGAATTTCTGTAAACAAACGTGATACATAACAAAAAAATTGTTTCGATTTGGAAGTTTACCCAATCTTTTGAAATACTTATGGCAGTGTTTATTGTGTAATTAAAATCAATAGAAAGAAAATAACAATGGTTTTGAGCTACCTATATAATTATATTATTTAATTATTTTCAACAAGTTCTTAAAATCATGAAGAAATAAATAATTAGGAGAAAATACATATTTTACGACACTCGTATCATCTCGGTAATATTGGAGTAAATAACAGAAATTCAAAACTATTTTGCATTTTGACAATAGACGTTTTAGTTTGTATTGTAATTTCTTTCGACTCTCGCCCTTAGAAGCCAAATGTGTGAATTTTTGCCGATCATATGCAAAAGCTTTATCTTGTTTTTTTCGTTGTTAAGTATATTTTTAATCCCTCGTGGACACAGGGAAACAAGGGTGCGATCGTGAATGCTACATCCACGCTAGCGCAAGGCTACTTAAAATTTTGACGTAATTCCAACAGCTGTTTATGAAATCGCCGTTTCGATTCGATTTCTACAGGGTCTTAGCGTTCGCTAGTGTATCCATCAAGAGAATAGACAACTACGTGAAGTCGCTTCTTAAAACTGCCACTTGGCTAGGAATTTGATGGAAGTGATCGTTCGATGTTGTCAATCGGTTTGGTGAAATCAAAATATTCGTACATTGCCTACCAAAAATCTTGACGTTTAATCCATTTGAAGGTTGCCATCGCTAGAGCGATAAGAATTTTCAAAATCGAATCGCTTCATAGCGAATGCCGGTTGGCTAAGGACCCTTGTCCTCTTTCGATTTGAAGACAAACACAGAACGTTTTATTCAATTGTTTTTTCGCGAGAGAAGCACAGCCTCTCTAAAAAGGCCGAATACGCAATATTGCAGAGCACTTAATTTTGTAATTTTTCTTGCAAATAACTACCAATTTTATAAAACAGTAATTTCACAATCATTTTAAATTTATTTTGAAATAACTATTTTATCAAAACTATTCCATTTCGGAAAGAGCGAGCGGTGCGCGGGCGACGGGAAAAGGGCGGGGCTTGAGCTTCGATGCCAGTTTGTCACGTTTTAACAATGAAGCCGCAGAAAAAAAATACGCAAATACACGGAGCGCGTGAACTCATTGATTTGATGAAATGTTATTTATCGTTTTTATGGACAATTTTGGGATTTCGACTTATATTTTTTCCTACACGAATATGATCAGTATTCGATACTGAGTACACCAATTTTTATTTGTACTATTAAAAAAAGTGGTAAATTAGGTACTTTAAAATTGATGCCGTTTTGTGAAAACGTCTGTATTTGTCTTAGCGGTTTATTAGTTGGTCCCTTTACAAGCCGTAATTATTTTCTATTTCCGCGTGCTGACAATGGCTGCGGTGTGATATCTATATTCAGAAAAAACTTGGTTACTAAAACATTTTTTTTTTACAGGTAAGGTAACTAACACGAAACATGGCTACAGCAAAGAAAAAATGTCGACAATATAGTGTCGATTATTTGAAATATGGTTTTGTTCCATCAGAGGCAGACAAACAATTGCCCATGTGCCTATTATGCAACAAAGTTTTGAGCAATGACTCTATGAAACCATCAAAGCTCGAAGATCATCTAAAAAGGTGTCATACTGATAAGATAGGTAAAGATTTAAAATATTTTCAAACATTGAAGGAAAAATATGAAAAGAGACCCACCATGCACAGTATGTTTGCTTCAACATCTCAAAGTAACGATGATGGCTTGCGGGCATCTTACAATATCTCATTACTTAAAGCAAAATCTGGAAAACCGCACACTATCGGAGAGCAATTAATTTTACCCGCTGTTGAAGAGGTTTTAAAAACTGTTTTGCACAAATCTCCATTTGACGTACTAAAAAGAATTTCATTAAGTAACAATACTGTACAAAGACGCATTGATGAAATGAGCTCTGATATCGAAAGTTTTTTGTGCAATCATCTGCAAAAAACTCATTTTTCTATACAACTGGACGAGTCAACATTACCCGGTAATGAAGCATTATTATTGGCATATGTCCGATTTATTATGGAGGAAGAAATTCACGAAGAATTGCTATTTGCCAGAACTTTGGAGACTGACACTAAAGGCGAATCAATATTTATTGTCCTGAGTAATTTTTTTACGGAAAAATCGATTCCATTTACAAACATTATTTCAGTGGCAACAGACGGAGCTCCTGCAATGGTCGGGCGATATCGGGGGTTTATAAGTCATCTCAAAAGAGTTATACCAGGACTTACAGCTATTCATTGCGTAATCCACCGACAACATCTTGTGGCAAAACATTTAAGTGACAGGTTGAACCAATCTCTTCATTTTGTAATAAAAGCTGTCAACAAAATCAGAGGCAATGCATTGAATACGCGTTTATTTGCTCAATTGTGCGACGAAAATGATGAAGACTTCCAACGACTGCTCTTACATACTGAAGTACGTTGGTTGTCGAAAGGTGCATGCTTAACGAGATTTTACTCTGTTTTCGATTCCGTATTAGAGTTCCTAGAAAGTAGAGATCCAGATTTAAAAAAAATCTTGACCAAATTCAAAGCAGACATTGCGTATTTGACAGATTTGTTTAAAAAATTTAATGATATTAACTTGCAGTTACAAGGGGACTGCTTGAATTTAATAAAAACAAAGGGGATAATTTCGGCTTTTCTTGGGAAATTGAAATTTATGAAGCAAAACATTAGTCGGCGCGAATTCTCTCAATTTCCAAACTTGTCGCAGGTAGAATGTATTGATGAGGATATCCATACCTACAGTCAACATTTAAGTGCCCTGCATGATGACTTCAAAACCAGGTTTGAAGATATGCTGACGATGGATATACCACCATGGATCATAAATCCATTTGATGAAACGGAAGTGGCCAATGTTGTATTACAAGAGGAGCTGCTCGAGCTAAGCACCAATGAGGAGCTGAAGGTGAAATTTAGAAAAGGCTACCAACATTTTGGCTGCAAGCAGAAATACCCGAAAAATATCCTGGACTGTGGGAAATCGCAAGGAAATTTTTAATAGCTTTTCCCTCGTCATACCTTGTCGAAAGGAGTTTTAGTGCCGTTACAAACCTCTTAACAAAAAAAAGGAGCAAGTTAAACATCACAGAGCGGGGGGATTTGCGGTTATTGCTCACAAAAATAAAGCCAAACATTGATCGTTTGCTGACACTCCATCAAATACATCCTTCCCATTAATTAAAATTATGACCTGAACCTATATCACCTTATTAATAAATTCTTGTAATTCTATTCTTTTAATAAATAAAGTGTTATAAAATGTACCATTTTTCGTTTTTATTTTACCTATCGGAATATAGGGACAGAACTCAGAAGCGACACAATTTTTATTATTTGGCGACGAATGTGGTAGAAATGTAGCAGCAGGGGGTCCACCGAAACCAGTAAAATTTTAAAAGTGGTCCACGAGAAAAATAAGTCTGGGAACTACTGATCTACATACTAAAAAGTATAATCGAGGTGCCTGTGACAGAAGGGAAGAACCAGGGAAGGGCAGAAAACGCAAAAAATGTCCGGAGAAATGGAAGGCAAATCTAGCTAAGTGCATGTAATTACAATAATTTCACTGATTGGTGTAATTTTTTTTACAGATCACATGCATCGGCTACCCTTTGTGAAGATCAGCCGAGGAAACGTTCTCGGACCACTCGTTCCTCGAAGACGGAGCCTGTTATCAAGCCAATCACACAGATTTGAGCGACCTCACAAGATCTCTTTGGGGATGAATGATAGCGATGGTGAGATGCCTGGCCCTTCTTGTGCTGACGAAGCTCCAACATTGCAATCTGTTTTATAATTAAAATTTCAAGTGGTGTTTCAAAACAGGTATTACCTTATAAGAAAGGTTCACACTACGTTGAAATATATGTATATAGATGAATTCGTAAAAGTTTTGCTAATAAATAGAAAGCGACACTCTATGACAGTTTCAAAAATAAGAACGCACGCTAACATATCTAGCAATGTTATCAAAGTTGCAAGAAATGAGTTTAGAGGCGTGCCAAATCATTTAACATCTAACTTCAGTATGCAGCTGTAGTGTAGCGCTTTGTAAAGTAAAAATATTTTACGCTTATTTATATTTTATAATAATTACGTTGAGATGTAGTAACTAGTATGTAATCTAGTATCAAGTACTAATCTGTTATATAAATGTATTAACGTGTCTTAATAAACAGAGAGTCATCATTTAGATTTCAGTGGTTTCACTCGCCTCCGACGTCAATCCTTACATGGCGACCCTGCCAGCTCCTTACATGGCGACCCTGCCAGCTCCTTACATGACATCCCGTGCCGTGTTCGGAACGCGTGAAGCGAATACCTAGTGGCATACGAGCGCGAACAAAAATCGAAATATCTCAACAATGATTTAAAAATTCTAATCGTTTCTTCATCGCCGCCGTCGTCAGCAGCAGCAGCTGTTCCCGGATTTGAAGATCGACGACAATAAATTATGAATCAGTGTTGTGTTAAAAATTGATCGAAACCGAGCGCGATATGTGATATGTGCGGTATGAGTAGATAAATGTAGGTAAGACGTATGAGACTGAAACCTGATAATGTGAATCAGCTCAGAGAGGTTTGAATGCCTAAAAGATGCAGTTCAAGCTGCGATCGACGAGGACACGTCATCAATGACGTCATCTGGAGATATTTTGTCAATGTCCCGAAACAATAATAACGCGTATAACAAAACCAATTCCAGGCAGCCGGCGTACAACGGTTATAGAGGCTACAACCGAGGTGCGTATCGAGGTGGTTTTCGAGGCTACAGAAGTGGTTTTCGAGGCTACAACCGAGGTGGTTTTCAGCAACGTGGCTCAGGGGTGTCCCGTGGATATCAACCCCGCGGCAGAGGTTGGCAGCCCAATGAAATAGCTTCACCCAGAGGTAAGTCATTTCAAAATAATTACAAAGGAAAAAAGCCGACAGGTACGCATTGCTACAGAACAGCAGCCCAGTACATCATCAGCGTCAGAAAAAATACTTTCTTACGAAAATGAGTTTTTTCGAGACTAAACAATACAATATTTTAGCTAGTGACAGTAGTTATTGTATTAAATTATTTGTGAATCATTTAGTTGGCTATTGGATACAGGCGCATCAATTTCAGCTCTAAAACATAAGTACGTGCAAGAGTTCAACATCCCTATTTGTAAGGAGAACATAAATGGAATCGGAGGTAGAGTTCAAGCAATTAGATTATGTTGATTTACAATTATCAACTCATAACCAAATAATTAGTCATAGGTTTTATGTTTTCGATTCATTACCGTGTAAGGCACATGGAATAATAGGCCAAGACTTTTTAAGCAAGTATAGATCAGTTATTGACTTTAATAACAACGTATTATCATTATGGATGAATGGAAATAAGATTGCTTTAAATATTTATAATTCTAAATATTCAATGCAATTGCCTGCTAGATCTGAATCTATTCATTATGTAAGTACGAATTTGACAGAGGAATGTGTGGTATGTACGAGCGAGATTTCGGAAGGTATTTTTGTTGCAAGTACATTGGTAGCTCCAATTAACGGTAAGATACCTATACGTATTTTAAATACAACAGCTAATGACATAGAATTATCACAGATAAAGCTTGATATTCAAAGATCAAATCTTTTATATTGAGTTTAACTTTATAATCGTTTTATCATATCCAGTACTTGGAGCCATTGTTGTATCAATAAAAAAATTACATTAAGTATTTACTTTTCTTTACAGTTAATATCAATGATACCCGAAAGCTAATGAGTAAATAGTAGTAAACGAATGGACCTCTATTGATGCTGTTCTTTTGTGTTCGAAAGCTGACGTTAATTCATATATTAATATAATTTGCGAATTTTTTCCTGTAAAAGTGTAGACATATTAAATCTGATTGTAAAATCATAAATTCGATACCTACTATATTTAAGTGTTTCCCAGTTTAATAAAAAACTAGTTGTGGTCAAAAAACCAATTAAATTATCCCACGTTTACAAGTCCCACATGTTTTATCAACCCGCCTTACATCCCTAAAAAAGCAACGAGCTAATCTCAAATGTAGGTTAACTTTGTTTGGAAAACATATCACAAACATTAAGCTAGAACAAGATCTCAATCCTAGCAAAATGGCTAGTCATAAAGTAGAATTTGATCTACGTGTACAGTTAAATGCTGCCATTTTTGAAAGTTTTAATGATATCCAAAGTGAAATAAATTAATAGATGATGAATCAGATCTCATTTCTCAAATAGAATATAGGGAAGCCTTTGAAACACAATATTTTTCTCTGATGGCTACTGCGAAAGGCATATTAAGCGATTATTCACAAACACCACATTGTTCAATAGGTAGTTCTGTGTCTATCTATATGTGAATATCAATAAAATTGCCACAAATTAGTTTACCTACCTTTGACGGTTCCTATGATAAATGGTTAGAATAGAATTTAGACACTCATTTGTGACCATTGATGATGTGACCATGTGAATTTTCTGCGTTGTAACATGTCTGAATACGAATAAAACTTTCTTTTTATCCATTTACATAAAATCAATCATTGAAGTACTCCTGACTCCTCATCCAGATAGTTAGGCTGTAAAGTTACTATTGCCGATGCATTTGTGAGACATTTTAGTTTAAGGTTTTAAGTTCCTGAAGCTATTGGCACAGATCGAGGTACCGAGTTTAATTTTTCAACTATGGAAAAGGTATGTAAAAATTTAAATATTGAACAACTGTCTTCAACAGCTTACCATAATCAATCTATAGGAGCTCTAGAAAACACGCATAAAAACCTAGCATTTTTTAGGATTCAGTGTGAGAATTACATTGACACATGGAGGTATTGTCTTCCTTTCTGGTATTTGTTTTAATAATACAGTGCATAGTGCAACTAATTACAAGCCATATGAACTCGTTTTTGGTAAACTCTGTCGCATTCCTTCTAACGTAAGTTAATTAGTAGAACCACTGTATAATATTGATGATTATCCTTTACTATTAAAATATAGGTTACAGATAGAATGCTGATGCAAAGAAAATTTTACTAGCTATTTAAATCGCTATCTTGAAAATTTATGGACATATTTTTATATGAAAAAAATATATTTTATATATATTTGGCTGAGTCATCTCTTTGAAATCGAGACATTATCGAGACGTTCTTTTGTAAAAATATACGTTAGGATCGACGCGATTTTTGCACGCGCTTGTGGCGTCGCTCTTGACGTATATTTTTGAATGCTTTTGAGTAGGGTGATTCAGATTGCTTCATCTGCTGAAAGCTATTGAAAAAAACTATAAGACTGACTATAAATGAATGTTTCGTATTGTGTTTTTATTTTAATTGTGATTTCATTTGGCAAAAAGTTATATTTTCGATATTAATTGTGTTAACAAAGTAAATAGTTTAAATACTATTATAATGCCGGACAATTCACACAGCATCATCTACCCCCAACTAGGCAGAGCTTGTGTTATGGGTACTGACTGACTGATATACATAATAAGATATTATTACTAATACCTATATAGATATTTTCCTACACATAGAAAATGACCAGAACGCCTTAAACTAAAATTTGTCGAAGAAGAAAGCACCGAAAACAATTTAATAAATTGGACCTTTACCGACAGCTAAAAATGGATTTAGATATTGCATAACAATTTATTATGGATTGTTTCACGCCATGACCGGAAGTTCCCAGTATCCGACATTAAGGCAGCGTTCCCACTACGCCGGACCGGCAGATCTGCCGCGCCGGTAAATCTGCCGGAAGGGCTAGTGGCTGTACAATTTATATGAAGCTATTCACATTATCCCGGGTCCGGCATTTTTGCCGAGCCCGGCATTTTTACCGAGCGTTTTGTCACTACGAATTGCCGGTAGAACGACCGGGCCCGGAGTAATGTGAACGAGTTTGTGCCGGTATCTGTCCCCCGCTCGCCCCGCTCGTGCTCCCCTCGCCCCGCCCGTGTTCCACTCACGTCATTCGGCTCGCATTTTCTGGTAAAAGTAGACGTTTAGCATGGATATTCAAGCAGAAACTTTAATTACGCTTGTCCAAGAGAGACCTGTTCTGTGGGATAAGACCGAAGACGTCTATAAAGACATAAACTTAAAGTTAGCAGCATGGCGTGAAGTATGTTTAATACTGAAACCAAACTTCGATGAACTGGATGAAAAAGAAAGAAAACAGTACGGTAAGTTTTTAATGTTTTATTGATAAAATGCAAATGCATTGATAAATTTTATTTTATAGCTGCTGCCTGCCACGGAACGGAACCAATATCCGAAACAAAATAATTAGTAAATGATGTCCGTATAGCGTTGGCATTAGGGCCACCTCGACTTGACACATTCCGATTCATGGGTGTCGTTTCTTGTTCTTGTCTATGTTCTATATTTTGGTAACTTTCAAAATTTATACCATCTTTTTCTCTTACAAAATTATGTAAGACTGTACAAGCTTTGATTACTTGAATTGCTGTGTCTACGTTCAGATCTATAGCTCGATGGATTATTCGCCACTTATTTGCCAGAATACCAAAAGCGCACTCAACATACCTTCTTGCTCGACTTAGTCTATAGTTAAAAATCTTTTTATCAGTATTCAAATGTGTACCTCCATATGGACGTAGGAGATTAGGTGTTAAAGCAAAGCCTTCATCGCCAATAAGTATAAACGGTAATTCTTAGTGCAAGTTTTCATGAAGCGGTCTAGGCTTTGGTACATTTAAAGTACCATCATTGATCTTTTGCCAAAATGTACTATCCTTTAATATAGTAGAATCGCATTCCTTGCCATATGAGCCCACACTAATAAAAATAAATCGGTACTCTGAATCGACAACTGCAATTAATACAAAAGAATAATACTCCTTGTAATTAAAGAACATAGAACCACTCTTGGCTGGTTTCAAAATTCTGATATGTTTGCCATCTACTGCTCCAAGACAGTGAGGAAAGTTGGCTTTTCTTTCGAATCCTGAAGCGATGTCCTCCCATTCTCTCTCAGTATCAGGCAGCTTAAGGAAATCTGTCTTTAGGTTTTCCCAAATGACGTGGGTCATTTCTTTTATTAGTTTACTTATTGTCGAAACGCCTACTCTGTATGAGTAATGTATTTCTTTGAATGAACATCCTGAAGCTAAATATCTGAAAAAAAAAGTATTTTTTGTTAATACATTATTACTTTATACGTCACCAAGAAACAAATTGTATTGTTTTATGATATTTTTTTATTGATTTCAGGAAAACAGGTTTCAACTAAATGGAATAATATACGAGATTCGTGGCTTAAGACAGTAAAGAAACAAAAAGATGAGTCTAAATCTGGATCTTCGGCCAAAAAGACACGAAATTATTTATATCACGAGCAATTAATGTTTTTGAAAAAAGTCTCCGAACCTCGACCACCACATGAGTCAGTTTCAAAAAAAGCAAGAACCGAGACTGAAGTAGGCATGGAATCAGATTTTCGTTCACCTTTAATTAAAGATAAAAGAAAAATTTATAATAAAGAGGTAAATGACAGGATGGTAAAGTTTTTGAACTCCAGAATAAACCCAGAAAAGGAAAACCATCATCTGTCTTTCTTCAAAGGCATTATACCAATCTTGAACACTTTAACTATCGAAGAGACTTTAGAATTTCAAGCTAGCGTCATGACAATGTTGCAAAAAATTAAAAGTAGGAATAATGAGAGACCAAATTACGGACATTGGCGTGATTCATATAATCAGATGACCGGACCAGATCAGTATTCTGGATACTACACACATAATAGCGTCAATCAACAGGCAACACCTACGCAAGATCAACACCACCCTGGATACTCTACGCAATATAATAGTAGCAATCAACAGGCAACAACATCTATACCATCAACTTCATCTCAGTCATCGAATCCGATTCCAGCTTCGCCATCAGCATCTAGTAATCATTCCATACATTCCCAAGACTCAGATTACTTAGATTTTGAAGGGTTTTAAGTTTGAGTACAAATAAATACATAAATAAGTTATTTGCATTTTTAATTCATAATGATTATCAAATACATACACCCTCCCACACACACACATTATATTATTCACATTCATCAAACAAACATACATAGCAAACATTCATTCATTCATTCAGTCTTAAGTAGGTACCTACGTCAAAACTATTATTACGCAATCTAGTGCATAAAATAATCTTACCTTAGTCATATGGCTAATCTTTGTTCTGGGCAAATACATTCTCTGAAACTTGTATCTCGTACTCTTATGTCTAGTCGTCCCAGTAAATCGTCAAAAGTGGTTGCTGTCATTCGAAAATAATTGAAGAACTTTGATTCGTCTCTTCTAAGTTCACCCATTAATGTTTCAAATGTTCCAAGTGAAAATCTTTCCCGTAAAATAGGGTTACCCAATGTTTTCTTTTATTTTGCCTTCTATTAAGATACCACCACAACACAACAATTTCGTCGTCCATTGTGCGCGCAGGTCCAAATTCAACTGAGGTCTTGACTGTCTGAATTTCTTCCGGGATCCGATGTAATGTGAACACTCTGTCCGGTGTCCGGTTTCCGGCAGGTCTGCCGGTCCGGCGTAGTGGGAACGCTGCCTAACAGCTGGCTGGACACGGTTTCGAAAATGAAAATTGGATATGTAGATATGTAGTCCAACTAGAATTACCTACAACAGATCAAGGTAGACAATTTGAAAGCGATTTATTTCACTCATTGATGAAAATATGAGGTGTGAATAGAATAAGAACAACACTTATCATCCGCAATCTAACGGTCTTATAGAAAGATGGCATAGTTCAATGAAAAGCGCACTTACAGCACGTTTGATTAGCGGTAATGATTGGTCAGATGAATTGCCGGCAGTTTTATTAGGGTTAAGATCAGCGTGTAGAACAGATACAGGTATTAGTGCGGCAGAAATGTTATATGGCGAAACAATCAGACTTCCAGGACAATGTTTTCATATTGAAAAACTTTCTCAGATCAACATACATATTTACAGAACTTACCTATATCAAATTATACTTTGTAGGCCACAAAAATGATCGATCAGGTAACTGTGCATAGAATATATTTGAGTATTTCTTAGAAACGACATGTTAAAAAAATCATTTACACCTACATATGAAGACCCCTAACCGAGTGTCAGATAGAAATGACTACAATCAATCTAAAGAAAAAAATATTATTACACAAGATGGGGCTCAAGTGAATGAACAAGAAAGGTAAATGGAAATTTATGGAATTATCTGTAGTAGTAGCATTTGCTATTACCAAATTTTTTATGCCTTTGCCTGTGCGGCATGAATTGTTTTGTTTTCGGGAGAAAGTGGATAAAAAAGGAAATGTCAAGATCGGGAGCAGTGGAAATAACGAATATAGCAACCACTGAGCCTCATAAACATTGTATGTGTAATCATTGTATAAAATGATAAAAAAAAATATTTCCAGTGAACTAAATTAAATAATATTATTTCTATTAAAAAGTAGGTATAAAATTTTTTATTGAATAACAGTGATTAACAAAATGTGTTACTTATTTTTATAATAATTGTGTTATGTAATATGGCATATGGTTTAAATTAATTTTTTATGTAATGTTATTAATAAAAAGTGAATGCATGGGGTAAAATAGCCTCACGATAAAACTTTTTTTTGCGGGCGTTGCTTCACATGGAGGGTGTTTATAAAATATAGCACAAGGCAACTACCCTTAAAGTGTTAAGAAACCATATGCTTAAAATTAAGTAGGTACCTAGTTATAAGGAAAAACATTTATTTTGTCATTTGTATAATCATTTGTTATAGGTACAGTGCGCGTCAGAATTAAGTATCCCCCTTGTCCACATAATATTTACAACCACTTTGTATTCCCTTGTAACTTATCACAAACTTTCACATGCAAATATTTATCACGCCGCTGCTCGGGATCGAACCACCCACCATCAAGTCTGAAATTCCAACAATAACAACTATTGTATCCGGCAAACATTGAGATAGGGTGGTACTTATATGTGACGTGCACTGTACATAAAGAAACAATATTGTTATTGTAACAAATGTTATTGGCGAGCGCTGACTTGCAGAATAAACACATTCATGTGTGCCTCTATGCACCAGTTTTAAGCATTTGAATTGTAAGAGCTCATACACACGAGCGGCACGATGTCGACGGCAGATGCAACTTCAGCCGTCGACACCCGTCAACGGCAGCCGCCGACGTGTCGACGGCAGCCGTCGACCAATAGCGTCGCTTGCAGTTGTTTGTATTAGAGGTGTGTAGATCCGGAGTCAAACGGCTCCTGGAGTCGTGTCCGCTCCTGGAGTCGTGTGGATCCGCTCCGGCTTGTCGTTCGTGGCGTGTCCGCGGATATGTTGGCCGCGTCGTCGGTCTCGCTCCTTCAAGTCGAATGAATGTAGCAGCGAGCGATTGGAGCTGTGTGGATCTGGACTTTGATTCGGGTTCGGACGTGTTCGATAGATAGATCCAGTTCCATTTACGAGTAAACAAGTAACTAGAACTACTACGGTAAAATTATACTTTATTATAATGTAGGTACTAATATTATGCTAGGTAGTATTTTTCACAGATTAGATCAAAATAACAAACATGTCTTCCCCTAACCCTTTTCCGGGTAGAGGGAATATTATTCCCACCAACTTTATCACGAAATTAGTAGCAAACCTGTCAATTTATCTTTTTTTGATTTGGCAACACTAAATACGAAAGAAAAAGCAAACTTTTTGACAGTTGACATTTCCTGATTTGATACGTTTTTTTTTTCGGAGTGGCGCGGAAAACTGAACAACAGGTGATTTTTCAACTTTTAGTGAAATCGGTATAAATCTTCAAATTTACGTGGTACAATAAGGTAAGTTCTTTTAGTTATTTATTGATGTATTTATAATATATTAGATTTGATAAATATTTTCGGTTTATCTTGTACTTATTTCATTTTTCGGTGTTTTTTCTTGGTGGGAAGAATTATTCCCTCTAACCGCCAACAATTTATTGTTTTGTTACAGAGTAACTGAAAATGAGCAAAAAGGCGATACACGATTCTGAAATAGAGTCGGCACTGGAAGAAATGTTTGGTTTTCCTTCAGATCCAGACCAGTCCGAGGATGATGAGGAATCGGACGAGGAAAATATTATTTATAACGCAACAAGACTGCAGCGGATTTTGGAAGACTTAGATGAACCAGGACTGCGCTCAACAATAAGGGCTTCACCTCAACCTTCCACGTCGAGTGATGACACAAACCTGCAGTTTGTTGAACCGATAACGTCTTCGTTATCGCCTCAACCATGTTCTTCTTTTCTGCCTAATAGCACAAACCCTGGCATACACCAACCCACATCATCTGCAAGAGGGCGAGGAGATGAACTTCGGGCTGGACGGGAAAGGATGGATCATGGAGATTGCAATCTAAATAATGATTCTAGCGAGTCCTTACAGCCAGAAGCAGACTCAGAAACTACTAATTCTGACGAAGATGAAGAAACCTGGAAGAAAAGCATGTGGACTGATGACAGGCCAACGGCTGACACCTTTGATAGTGTCCCGATGATTCCAACACGTATGTTACCACCTAATGCTAGACCCATTCGACACTTTGAAAAAATGTTTACTGGTGAAGTTTTCGAACTAATTATTGCAGAAACGAACAGATATGCCAATCAAAAAAGCGTAGTGGGGTGGACAGATATTGATGGACCGGAATTGAAGGCTTTTTTGGGGATCGTGATCATAATGGGCTACAATATTTTACCCTCTATGGAACTTTACTGGTCATCAGATCCTGGTTTTAGAGTTGATGAAATAGCTTCCATAATGACGTACAGAAGATTCAAGCAAATCTTACGATGTTTGCATCTGAATGATAACTCTGAGCAACCTCCGAGGTCTGACGCAGCTTATGATAAACTATATAAACTTCGACCATTGTTAACTCTCCTCAACAGGGTTTTTCAAGAAAATGCACGTAACTCTTCAACACAGTCAATAGACGAATCGATGATTATTTTCAAAGGGAGGTCGTCTTTGAAGCAGTACATGCCTATGAAGCCTATAAAAAGAGGCTTCAAAGTGTGGTGCCGTTGCGACAGTTATACAGGTTATATATATGAATTTGATATATATACTGGAAAAGACGGTGTCAGAGTAGAAGATAATTTAGGAGCCAATGTGATTAGGAAATTGACCGAAAAACTAAAAGATATGCCAGCGGTTCATGTTACTTTCGACAATTTTTTTTGTGGGTATGATATAATGAATTATCTATATGCCAACGGCATTCACGCTACTGGCACTGTGCGCCGACAACGAGCGGACCTACCCAAAATTGTAAAAAAAAAGAAAAATCTAAAAATGCAAAAAGGTCAATACAAATGGAGAGTAAAAGGAGACGTTTCATTTGTGGTTTGGCAGGACACAAAAGAAGTCCTGTTGTTGTCGAATGCTTTTCATCCAAAAGTCAACAAAACATTTGTGACGAGGACACAAAAAAATGGCACGAAGGCTCAAGTTCAATGTCCTGCTGTGGTAAAAGAGTATACCAAAAGAATGGGAGGAGTTGATCACTTTGATCATATCAAAGGGACATATTCTGTAGGGCGGCGCAGCAAGAGGTGGTGGCTTCGCATATTTTACTTTCTCCTGGATTCCTGTATCACTAATTCATATTTGCTTTATAGCAAAAATACGAATGCTGCAAAGTTGACTAACCTAGAGTTCCGTGTCGCCTTAGCCAAAGGACTGATTAGAGGTTTTACATCGCGAAAACGTCGTTCTGCTGGCGTTAACTTCATCGTGAGAAAAAAAGCTGCTGCTCTTTCCGAAAATTATCAAAAATCTGTTTATGTAACTGCTCCCGAAACTCGTTTTACTAACGTAGGAGATCATATGCCAGTGGAGCTGCCATCATATCAAAGATGCCGATATTGCAGTACTAAGATAAAAGATAAGCGATCTAAGATCAAATGTAGCAAATGTGAAGTTCCATTATGCGTAACACCGTGCTTTCTGAACTTCCATAAACCAACATAATTTTTGTTTCCGGTTTCTATACTTAGTCTCGGTAACTCGGTAATAGATTTATACGTAATTTCATAAAAAAACATTGTATCTTTGTAGACTTGTCTTTTATTTTCCTTGCATCTCATATCACTTTTATAGGGAACTTTAGGGCTCTTAGGTATTTCATGATAAAAAAGTAGGTACCCTAAATGTTAAACTGATTTCTAACCTATACTGTTGCAATGTTTCATCAAAATTAGTTCAGTAGTTTTTGCGTAAAATATTTTCAAACGTAATATACCTTATATATATCACTATAATGTAAATGTTCACTGCAGTTAGAGGGAATATTTTTACCACCAATTAAAAAAAACATATTTTAATTTTTTTTAATTTTATGTTTTTTTAGCATCAAAAGTAAGCCAGAATCGAAATCAAACTCTATTTATCATATCTGAATCGTTATGACCGTTAAGGGGCTAAGGAAAGAATTGCTATGGTTATAATAGTCATTCTTTCGTTACATCTACCGAAACAAACGTGTCCTACAAACAGACAGATGCAATGGACATGTAGGAACCGTTATTAAAAGCGGATCCTAACCGATCCGCTGGATCCACTGGAACAAACTGATCTAATGGACTTGAAGGAAGCGAAACTGCAAGCGGATCCAAACGGATCCGCGGACACGAGTCCGCACCCAACTGGAATCGGACCAGATCCGCTCCAGTCGTGGACACGTTTAGCGCATGTCTAGTTTGTATTTGTAGTGTAGCGTGCCGCGTCCGCCATTTTGTCCGTGGACTGCACATAGTCCAGGAGTGCGCACGCGTCGCGGTTTTGTAAAATGAGCTCCAGTGAGAATATTGATGTGGAATTGCTGATTGTAGCAGTAAAGAAAAATGCTTGTATTTGGAATTATAAACTACAAGAGTACAGTAACAAAACAATTAAAAACAGAGCATGGGCGGCTGTGTGTGAAGATGTTGCGAGTGATTTCCAAAATAAATCCTTAATTGAAAAAAAGCCATTGGTAAGTGAATTATTTATATATATTTTATTATAAAAATAAAACAGAAAATAGGTGGAGTTTGATGTTTAATAGCCTAATTTTATGGGCTAAAAATTAGGTAGATACATCATTGTTTCATATGGAGTTCAACTGCCATGAGACACTGGTGTCGATTCTGTTGTTTAGGATTCCTAACTTAAATTTTAGGTTTTCTAAGTTAGGTTGACCTAAAAAATATAGTATTCTATTGACAGATCCTAAAAATACCTAAATTAGAAAGTGTTTGAAAATCGCAAAACTCTCTAAGTTTAGTAGTTGGTGTTGCTGTAAGCAAAATAAATGTGTATTTTGTAATGTTGCTAGCTTTCACAATTTTTGTGAAATGAACGAATGATTTGACGATTTGACATTACAGCCAGTTGCTAAATACCTGAAAAAGTAAATTACATTAACCCCCTGACGGCTAATGATTCCAATCCGAACCAACAAAAATACTAGAATGTTTGCATCCGTCTATGGCTAATGGTGCGGATTTGAAACATCGTACTACAGGTCATTTAAAACCTTTTCACAAGGGTATAGAGTCGATTATAGCATGGGAATTTTATATCCATCTGTTGTTTAGAGAATGAACTGTAAAATAAGCCCGCCATTCATTAGTCAAGTGCTATTTAGTTGTGACAAAAACAGTTGTGAAGTTGACCTCCACGCGCGCGGTTCAAAGTTTTGTGTTGTTCTGATTTGTGTGATTATTTGGATTTTCAAGAGGTAAGTGCTGAATATTATTATGTAAAATGCTATTATTTCTTGTTCTATGCTAATAATAAAGCTGCTAAGATGTTAGATATCCCGAATTCAGTCATAATAATTGATTATTTCAAACTGAAATGCGCGCATCTGATTTCATAGTTTATGGTGTAATTTCTGTATCAATGGGCTTGAAATCAATAGAAATAGGTCATAATTACATATTGCATCGGTAATCACGATAATAACTACAAAATAAAGTCATAAAATCCTACGAAATTGTAAGGGAATTTTTCAGGCTGTGAGTTCACGAAATCAGTCGGAGATCACGCCGCCATTTTGTACCTTGCCTTCATAGCATTTAGAGCGCTTTTTGTTAGACTCGTGTTTGAGTTTATAGGATTGATAGTGTTGTGACGCGTGTTTTTTGTTATCGACACACATTTCATACGAGTTTGTGGTTTTATACAAAATATAACATAAGTACATAATAATTTTAGCTTTTTTATTTAGATGTTTATATAAAATAGGTACCTACCTATATTCTTTTAGATGGCCTGGAATCCTAATGACGAGGCTCCACAAATGATCCTCGATATTCTTGATGGGGAGGATCTGGACGACGATGTCGACCTTTTCGGTGCCGACGAGGATGAGCAAAGGGAGCATGAAGAGTGGCTAGAGGATAACCAAGGGGAAGGTATTTTTTAAATTTTATAAGTTTATTTAGTAATATTAAAGTATTAAAGTGCGCACTTTAACATGTCATGTGATCTGCAAAAAGAACTACCAACCTGATGGTTACTAAAGTTAAACATGATCTCATAGCTTTTCAGCCAGTGTTCTGTTAAGCAGATGATGTCAATATCAAATGAGTTAATGTATAATTCTAATAATTTACTTTTCAAACCTTGAATATTTTGGTGCACCAAGTTGGTAAACTTTGCATTTATTTTACAATTTTGTTTTCCTTGTTTTTTCTTGTGATAAATAATATTTGACTTTATAGGGCTAGAGACTTCCTCTATTGTCGTTATTTCTAATTTAAATGACTTGGAATAACTTCCAAGGTATTGTTTGTCAAATTCAAAGAATGCTCAAAAGAAGCATTTTTTGTAGCCAAGTTTTTGGCTGTTGTTTTAAAATAATAGGATAGCGAAATTGCTATCTGTCTTTTATAAAAATTGGATAGGTAATAATTACCTTGAGTCAAATAATATTTTTTACTAACAATAATGTTAGTATCAATCACATGTACATTATTAGTGTTGCATGAAATAGTGTGCAACATCATATTTAGCTTATATCTAAGGTTGTTTTCTAATTGTGGCAAGCTGTCGCTGTAAGGGAATGTGAACATCACAATTTCTTTTAAGTTTAAAGAACACAGTTTGTCCATATACCTCAGATATTAGGTCAGATTTGTTCACATTACCCCTATTTCCAAGGCAAATTATTAGATTAGAGTTACTTTTAAAGGTGTAATTATAAATTTTTTGCATAATATTATGCAGGTTAGAATTTGGAAAACAATTATTGACAAGAGGATGTTCCATACTCATATTTAAGAACTGACCCATATTTTTTCCAATTTCATCGCTGTACATGATGGTTTGCATACCTGAGTATGAAGCGCTGAGATCCAGATGGGATGTGGCTGACACAGTGCTGTCCGGACCTGAGTGGTCACATACTGGGCCTGGGTTACAGCAGCCGCAGCCCTCCAGAACCCTGCCCTCCAGACTCACCTGGCTCCTGAGCAGTGCATCCATGGCCAGATTGAGTTCCCTTGTCTGTTTAGTAGTGCGTTCATATAGACTGATGTAGTGTTCTAGGGAGTGCTCGGCCTGGCCAAGTTTACATCTCAAGTCCAGCATTTCAGCCTCATATTGGGTCTGATTATAATTGAGTTGTAATGTACAGAGCTCTAATTTGTTGAGAACTTTTCTCTTACATTTTAGTTTATGTACTGCATTTTTTTGCAAATTAAGTTTTTAGGCGTAATTATAGACGAAAATCTGGACTGGAAGGCGCACATTGACGTTGTTAATAAAAAGATTAACAAATTTGTGTATGCTCTAAGCCAAATTAAATATGTTACAAATGTGAAAACAGCAATAATGTCCTTTCATGCCTATATTGAATCTACTCTTCGCTATGGGCTTGTAATGTGGGGCAATAGCACTGATAAAAATAGAGTATTTATAGCGCAAAAGAAATGCATAAGAGCGATTTGTGGAATCCCACCTGATGAGTCATGCAAACCCTTGTTCAAGGAGCTTGGTCTGTTACCTCTACCGTCGCTGTATATTTACGAAGTATCAATTTTTGTTAGAAATCATATATACTTATTCAAAAAAGCATGTGACAGATACCCTAGGCTATGTAGGGACCCGAATAGACTTATATTAAAAGATACCCCGCGTTCAGCCAAGTTCAAGAAAAGTTGTTTGACTCTATGTGTAAAAATATATAATAAAATACCAAATGACATAAAATTATTGAACAATTATTTATTTAAAATTAAATTATGTAGGTGGCTGAAGGATAAGAATTTTTATGATATAGATGATTTTTATAAAGCTAGAACTTAAGTACCTAATAAGTAGTTATAATTATTGCATGCTAACATAATAGTGAGACATGAGTGCATTATTTATACTGAACACCTTTATACCATGTTTGACGCAATAAATATATTTGAATTTGAATTTGGTTTTTAAGGTTTTTAAGATATGCAATATGAAGGCATACGGAAGTATACAAAAGAAATAAACAGGGATATGTTTCCACCATACTATAAAGTTAAAGCGGCAAAAAAATTGTGTTACCCTAGTGAAATCAATGTTACAGAAACACACGCTGAAGTTGAACTTCAATCCTTGATGGATCATACAATAAAAAGACTATGCAAGGCGCAAGAAGAGGTGTTACAAACGATAACAGACTTGACAAATCTGGAAATTATTGTTAAATGGGGTTGTGATGGAGCAGAACAAAACAGATATAAACAAAAGTTTTCTGAAGAGAACTCATCTGATGAAAGTATGTTCAGCATTTCAATGGTGCCTATTCAAATGTATTCTGTAAATGAACAGAGCAATATTGGACAAATTGTATGGCAAAACCCTTCAACGTCTTCTACCAAATATTGTCGTCCCATTAAGTTTGTGTTTGCTAAAGAAACTGCAGATCTAATCGTTACTGAAGTTGATAAGATAAAAGAGCAAGTAACATCACTAGTTCCTACTAAAATTGTCGTAAATGACATGGAAATATTAGTAAAACCAATATTGATACTCTGCATGATAGACGGAAAAATTTGTAATGCAGTAGCTTCATGTGCATCCACACAAACATGCTATTTATGTGGTGCCAAACCCAGTGAAATGAATAATGAAAGTAGCATTATAGAAAAGACTGTGAAAAGAGAGTTTCTTTCCCTGGGCCTATCACCTTTGCATTCTTGGATCAGACTGTTTGAATGCATCTTACATATTTCATATCGCCTGGATATAAAAACATGGCAGGCTAGAGGACCCGAAAATAAAAAGTAGCTGACAAAAAAAAAGACGTTCAAGAAAAGTTTCGGCGTGAATTGGGTATATTAGTAGATATGCCTAAACAACAAACTGGCAATACTAATGACGGAAACACAGCTCGTAGATTTTTCCGAAACGCTGAAAAATCTGCCGCAATAACTGGTGTTAATGTTGAGCTTATTAAGCACTTCCATGTCATTTTAGAGACCATAAATAGCGGGTATCCCATTAATGTTGATAAATTCCACGAATACTGTAAGACAACAAGAGAATTGTACATCAAAGAGTATTCATGGTACTCAATGCCCGTAAGCGTGCATAAAATATTATTTCACGGGAAAGATATAATTTCTTCATGTGTATTACCAATTGGTCAACTGTCGGAAGAAGCCCAAGAAGCACGCAACAAGCACAATAGGAAATACAGGGAATTGTTCACAAGAAAAACATCTAGAATTGATACAAATAGAGATTTACTGAACAGATTGTTAATTTCTTCGGATCCGTTTATTGCTAGTTTGCGCGCGGCTCCGAAAACAAAGCATAGCAAAATTCCACGTGAAGTATACGAGCTTTTAGATGCTCCTGTTGTTGAACGTGACGAAACCCACAGTGATTCTGAAGAATCTGATTCAGATATCGAAGACTAATGAAGATACTGAAGTATCTGATGAGGAATCTGAGGAATATGATAGTGAATGTAACTAATCTAATTTATTTTGAATTTCCTTGATGTTACTTGCTCCTTTTATTTCAATGTGTACTTACCTACCGATTTTTTGTTTTAAATATGTTTTATGTAGCTATAATTTTTAAATGTATATATGTCTACAACCCTTAGAATATTTGGAATCTAATAGGGATTATTATCAATGTCAATTTTAATATTTCCTTTTTTGTATTCTTTGATTTGTTTCTATTTTTATATATATTTTTAGTTTAAGTGGTGTATTTACTATAAATTCGTAAAAATATAATATTGAAACCATTCAGAATATTTTTATTTTATTTTCAAATACTTTCTACCACCTAATAGCACACTAAATTCAAACCAAATAATTTTGTCCAGCTAGATTAGCAAAATTTCGCACTGTGCGAAGGCTCGAGCAAGACTGAATGATTTATTTATTTATTTTTTTTTTTGAATGGACTATAATGCTTTTGACCGCAGATGGCCATGACAGCGTTACCGGACTTAAACTGAATGTTTTACTCGCCCGGTGGCTTTATTTATAGCAAAAGGTCGCCTAGCGTTTTCACAATAACAAAGGAGCAAACTCGGGGCGACGTTTTTGAATTCGCACAAAGTTCTTATATGAAACCTATATAAGTTGATAACTTGGTTAATTTTAGAGGTTTAGACACTCAGTTAACTCTTAAAACTAGATCGTAGTGTAGAAATAACGTCTTCGCGCCGATATATATACAGGGTGGGCCATATTAAAGTTCATTTTCCCTTGTCAAATAGAACGTTGCCCGCGGCAGGTAGCGGGGTGCGCGGGGTGTGGTCGGGTCACGCGTCTTTCGCATTTTTAGTCGCCATGAGTTCGTTCACGGGGGAGCAACGCGCGTTCGCTGTTCAAGCATTTTACGATAATGGTCATTTTTACGTTGTTGCGCGGCGTAAGTTTAGAGTTAAATTTAATTTAACGAGTATCCGCCAGTGTCCTAGCACTCAGTTACTTAAACAATGGCTGAAGAGGTTCCAAGAAACTGGTTCGACGCTTCCAAGGAGACGTCAAGGACGTTCCCGCACTATACGCACAGAGCAAGCGATTCAGGAGGTTAGCCAATCTGTTGAGCAAAATGCGGAACTCTCTACGCTCTTTCCTCCATTATGTTAGAGCGGTTTTCAAACTTCGGGAACATCCTTTTCTCGGACGAAGCTCATTTTCACTTGAGCGGATTCGTCAATAAACAGAATTGTCGTTATTGGAGCACTGAACAGCCTTCGCGCAAGCATCAAAAGCCTCTTCACTGCCAGAAAGTGACGGTTTGGGCAGCCATTTCAGCCAAAGGGCTCATTGGGCCATATTTCTTTGAAAATTATAGAGGCCAAGCATTGACAATAAATACGGACCGATATGTGAAAATGCTTGATGAATTTTTAAGACCAACTCTTGCTGGGCTGCAAGGGTACAACTCTCTGACTTGGTTCCAGCAGGATGGCGCCACCTGCCACACGTCTAATGCCAGCATGAGGGTCATAAAGGAGATGTTCCCCAATAAAGTAATCTCTAAGAGAGGTGACATCGAGTGGCCACCACGAAGTCCAGACTTGACTCCACCGGATTTTTTTTTTATGGGGATACCTCAAACGTAAGGTGTACTCCAATAAACCGCAGACAATTCTGTAGGTAAGAAGCATAAGGGTCTATGTAAAAATTTTCAATTTTTTTTTATTGCAGTGTCGTGTTTGGTTTTTTGAGACGCATCGATCTGTTTAACTAACGTGACCATTACATTTATAATTATTAAGTTACAGTGATGCATAAAGGCCCAAGGTATAAGAGGTTTTCATTATTAGTAATTGCATTTAGCTCTTAAATCACTTATTTCATTATGCTCCTAATAAATTTTAGGTGTCTTTGCGAATTTCGTGGCCTATGATGACTTAGTTCCTTATGCAACTAAAATAATTTCAATTAAATCTGTTTGACTGTCACTTGGCGCCAAATGATACTTTCAACCGCCAGTTTTGCGCGGCAAGACAAGGAAAAACATATACGCGACATGTGGGTGCGAGTGAAGCGGTTGTTTTGGTTTGCTGTCTTCAGTTTGTTGTTGCTGAGTATTGGCGCGCGGTCGTTTGATTTTGTTACAAATAAAACGAATTACAGAACAAAACGGATATTCCAGAATTGAAGTTCCCACTATCTAAAAAGGTAAGTGAAATACTTTATCTACCTACTGAATTGAAGTTTGTTAACTTATAATTATAACCTATTGGCGTTAACTTTGTACGACAAACGAAAGATAAATGTCTATATTATCTGCAAATATTATTCTCTAGTCTGGTTGTTTTGTGTATGCTATAATTTATGTATATACTACCGAAAAGTAGGCTTGTAAGTAGTACCTACTTACCTACTTATTATCAGTCATATGGTTTCCCATAGCACAGGCTCTGCTTACTTACGTATAGTATAGTATAATAACGACGAGGGTTACAAGATGCTGTGTGTAATATCGATCGTTATGAATATTTTAGTATTCTAATTACCTACTATAGTATATTTTTGTTGTAGATCCAGATGGCTCGCTGGTGCCATTCATACGCGCATCCGCAGATTTTGGAAATGATGACAGCGTTAGTGACAATTAAGGACTAGGTATATACCGGACAGCTATTTTTCATAGCTGTCCGGTATACACCTTGTCCTTGTCTCCTCGGATGACGACGTATGTAAGTCCTCCCTCTAAATGTAGGCGAGTGGAACTACAATGGGTAACGAAAATACTATTTTTATTAGAAACTATAAAAGTTGATAAAACTGAGCTCATTCAATTATCAGACCTGAAACTAAGCAAATTGAACAAGGATGCCACATAGAAAATTTAGATATATGTATATAACCACGAAACCAGAGCTCTCAAAGCAAGGAACACCGAAAACTAAAAGTGCATCGAGTGTAGGTACCTATTTTACCTGGAAGAACTGAATCTTTTTGATATTGTTTAACCACAGCCAGTGTTGCTGACACCCCTGCATCAAATCTCAACTACTCCTGCAGTAGTTGACAGTCCAAAATCGCCCAGTAATAGAATCAGAAATCAAAAAAGGCCATCTAAGAAGAAAGCGTACCCTTCTCAATGGAAAAGGGCTGTAGCTAAGAAAAAAAGGCTGACTGGATCTGCATACAAGTCTGCTGTTGCCATGAAACTGTATTGATGTGTCAGAGAGGGAAATAAAACAACCTTGCCAATGTAAATGAAATGCATCTTTCATCTCTATTAATTATTTTTATAAATAAATAGAGATGAAGGAGAGGTAATTTGGAAACAGTTTTGGAAAAATTGTTTAAGCTGGGATCAAACACGATAATTTGTGGCAAGTGTGACAAAAAATATAAAATATAAGATGACCGTCGTAAGTACACAATAGAGTTCTGTTGATCATTTAAACTTCCGGGAATTGATAATTGAGATGACTGTGATACGTTTATGCGAAAGAAAAAGGACAGTAAAAGTGAAAAAGAAAAAAATCAAAATAGAAGACGACCGAGAAAAACATCTGAAAGAAGCACAGAGTAGATGAAAAGCAATGACAAAAAGGACGCGTCGAATAATAATAAATGACGGGTGATTTGCATTTAAAAATGCTTGCCCACCCCTAATATGACGTTCCAGAAGCCGATAATATGTTTTCTCTGTACTTTTAATAATGAATGTTTTTAACTTACAAAACTTTGTATTTTTCTTTTAGTACCTTAGTGTCTATATTCCTACACTCTATAATTTTTATTTTGGATAATTTGAGCTATACCTAAACACTTAGTTCTTTTGAAATTTGCTGAGTATTTTACAGATAAATATAAAACTGGGTCTATCTGTTCATAGAACCAGTCTTTTCAGTAATTTTATCTACAACTTTGAAGCATACCGAACTATCACTCACATGATGCACTAGAATTTTAAATAGCTCGGAGGCATTTCGATCTATGTAGAAAGTTAGCACCCCCAACACCACCATTTTATGCGCAGCATAACGTCCTATGTATATATAGACATCACTTTTAAAGGAAAACCATCTTAAAATCGTAGTTGCATAAGGGGCTATCTGTACATGGGCCCTCCTTGTTAGCGGTATATGGCTCTAAGTAGTACAACTTTGTTAAAAATATAACATTTAGTATTATTAATATAAAGCAAAACTGATTACAAATTTACAAAAAATAGACAGATAATGCAGCCACATAATGGAGTTAAAACATTTTGTATGTTGTCAATAAAGCCAGAGATAATAAAGATCAAAATAAAAAATATATAGGTTTTTTGGCTCTCCTGTAAAGTAACAAAAATTTACATTGACCCTTTTGCTTCTTACCTACAGAATTACCGCCTTGAAAGAAAACATTCAAACGGAAATGGCGGCTATATCGACAGCGACGTGCCGGCGCGTTTTCGAAATTTTTAAGCACCGCTTAGAAGAGTATTTGCGACGAGACGGAGAACATCTAGACGATGTTATTTTCAAGAAATAAATTACAGTAATGTTACATTAAGTTACTTTTTAAATAAAATCTTTAAGTACTATCAGTCTATTTTTATAAAGGTTTCAAAAGTGAATTTTACTCTGGCCCACCCTGTATATACAGGGTTAATTTTAATACACCAGCAACCTTCGAGAAACAGGTTCCTCTCATCATCAGCAACAACTTTTGTTCTACGACTTTTGATAATTAGCTACATTTTATTTCCATACAAAAATAAATATTAATTGAAACTCTTCTAACTCTCTTTAAAACTCTATGCGCATCGCAAAGTGTACGCAAACCCGGCGCTGGTGGCGGTAGGGGCGGCGCGCGGAGCGCGCGGCGCGCTGGCGCCGCCATTGACTTGCCGCTCGGCGCCGCTGAAATCGGCAGTGCGCTATAGCGGTGCGGCGCCGCAACGCACGACGTGAATTCCAGCGTTATGACGTCATACTTGTTGACAAGGATGCAGTTGTTTCTAACACTCTTGCAAACAACACGTGTCAACCGAGAAGCAGTTTTAAAATTAAAATGTCTGACGTTGACGTCGATCTGTTTATATCTTCGGTTCAGGAACACCGTTGTTTGTGGGATACTAGTGACGAAACCTATAAAGACAAATTTATAAAACAAGAAGCATGGAAAAGCATTTGTGAGATCGTTTATGTTGATTACAAGGAAAAAAACTCAACCGAAAAATCAAAACTGGGTAAGTAGTAACATATAGTCTTAGGTTTACGCGATCACTATTCACAATAAAACTACAATTTTTACTGTAGTAAAAACGTAAAAATCTGATCCGCGGTTTAAATTGTAGTTTAATGTAAGTAGCATGTATCTTTTTTTTTTAATCATATGAAATACACCATTTATTTTAATGCCCTATGCAAAAGATTTTCTCTAAGTTAAAATTATATTTTTTTCTCGCGCTCTTATTCAAAAAGGTAAACAAATACTATAAATAAAACCAAATTGCCATTTAAATTGTTTATTCGCAGTTCACAACATGTTAAATAGTTTGAATCAAATGTATTAAGGTATTATTTGTATTTTGAACTGAGTAGGTATACGAACATTCATATTTTGTTTAATTGCCAACTTAGGGCGCCAACATCACTGGAAAAGTAATTACAAAAATCATTCCGTATTAGATGTGGGCTTAAATTATTTTCATTTGCTGTGGGCAAATGCAACATTTGCAGATCAGAATCATCAAAGATAATGTCATCGGTCGCTTGTACTCCATCTCGATTCAAAACAAAGTTGTGCATTACACAACATGCCTTGATAATGTCTGTCGCAAATTCGTATTGCACATTCATAGATCGATGAAATATGCGCCATTTATTGGCTAGGATGCCAAAAGCGCACTCGACATATCTTCGGGCACGACTCAGTCGATAATTGTAAACTCTTTGTTGTACCGACAAATGTTTTCCTGAGTAAGGGCGCATGACGTTATTCGAAATTGAGAATGCTTCATCTCCTACAAAAACAAATGGAGTTTCATTTTGAGAACCTGGTAAAGGCTTTGGTACAGGAATAGGTAATTTGCGTGTCATAATCAAATCATAAAGTTTAGAGTTCTGGAAAACGGTGGAGTCACTTTCCTTGCCATACGCTCCTATATCGACAAAAATGAATCTATATCTAGAATCTACAAGAGCTAATAAAACTATTGAATTATAGCCCTTATAATTGTAAAACAGTGATCCACTGTGCGCAGGACATGTAATACGGACATGTTTACCATCAAGAGCTCCTATGCAGTTAGGAAAATTTGCTTTCTTGTCAAACTCAATAGCGACATCTTCTAGAACCTGTTTTGTTATAGGAGGTATATTTTGACTTGATAGATGTTTCCATATGGCGCGACAAACTGTCCTTACAATTTTTGCTATTGTACTTGCTCCTCGGAAGTAATTCGTATGCATGGTTTTAAAGTCACTGCCGGTTGCTAGAAATCTAAAATGAAATAATAATTAGTAGGCAAATAATAAAATAATACAAATGTAGGTATAATCAAACTCAAACCGCGCAGGTAATAGTGTTGCTAAAGGAATAGATTTTCAAAGATAGACAGGTAGTTTTTCAAAGAAGTACTCAATAAATATTTTACATTATGGTTGTTCTAGGCAAAGTCAATCAGTTTTTAACTTGCCTAAGTCAAGAAAAAGCAGAAAATTATTCTTTTTCGGCGGCCAGCCATTTATATGAAATTGGATGGACCGAAAGTACTTATGAAAGTTATATCAAATTTTATATGTAGTATAAATGGAATCTAGGGAATTTTAGTCTTTATTACTATTTTTCACTTGTGAAGTTTTTTGTTGCAGGTAATGATTTAGTCAAGAAGTGGAAGGCCATAAAAGATAATTTTGCTAAATATCAAAAAAAACTAAAAGATGCCAATCGATCAGGAGCTGGAGCTGCAAAAATTAAAGAATATCACTTGAATAAACAATTACAGTTTTTGAAAAAGGTTTCACAAAATGCAACTGATTCCAGTTTATGCGTAGCGGAAGGAGATATTGAGAATGAAATAACGGCATTGCCTCGTTATAAAAGTCAACCACGAAAACGAAAGGCAGATGATAAGGATGATATTGAAGAAGATTTATTGGCAATATTAAAAACACCGGAGAATAGACATTTGCATTTTTTCAAGGGGATTTTACCATCTCTACAATCGTTAAATGAGAATCAAACATTGATATTTCAAAGTCGGGTGCTTCAAATATTAACCGACATTCTTCAACCTTCAATTCATCAAAATACACATCACGGCTATAATCAAGAATATCAGCATCAGGGTTACAATCAAGGATATTCAACTATGAGATACGATAATACGGTTCAGAGTGGCTACCACACTTCTACTCCTGGAAGTTCGATTACTGAACAGAGGACTACCTCATCATCAAACCAACAACGTCCAATAAATTCACCATTTTTACTGGACGAAACGTCAGCTACTTCCTATGTTTCACAAGATGAGGAGTTTGATTTTTCTTAAATTGATCATTACATTTTTTAAGGCCTATTAAAGTATTCTTAAAGTAAGAAAATTGTATAATGCAAAAAGCTTAATTTGATTCTGTCTTGTTTCATTTGAACCTGGCTTTGTACCACTAGGTACCCCCAAACCATGAACACTAGTGATGCAAAATTTTTATCGACACCCCGCTAGTACCACAGGTGTATAAAGCCAGGGGTACAAATAAAACTAAACATTTGATTCCGAGTGCCATAAACATCAATAAAAAAAAATAAGAAACCTATTTGTTTTACCTTAAAGTTAAGCCCAGCATTTCCAAAGCAGTAACTGGTTTCCTTCCTTTATTTTTTTTCTTCTGTATATATTTTGATAACTCGCTTAATAGCTCTTCAAATGATGATATACTCATTCTAAAGTAGGCAACAAATTTTTTTTCGTCTATCTTTAATGCTTCGTATTTTTTAGAAAAGAACTCGCCATTTGGATTCATACCCTTACTTAATGGATGTATCCAGTATCTTCTTTGCCGTATTTTTAAGATAGAATAATGTCTTCTTAATAACAAATAAGCAATAAGTTTATTACGATCCATCGCAGAGAGACGTCTATCCACACTCAAAAATCACGAGAAAATGGTTGCCCTACCATAATGCCCTGTTTCGCGACGCCGCAACGCGGCAACGCAACTGCCGATTTTGGCGTTGCGGCGCCGCAAAAATAAGCAGTTTGCGTTATGTGTTTCGGCCCAAACGCCGCCGGCGCCGCGCCGTCGCGTCGCCTGGCGCCGCCAGCCGCCAGTGCTCGCTCAGTCGTCGAGTCGGATGCGCGCGCGGTACAAGTACGCTACGATAATTTGCTTTAGTTTTACGGATTGTGCCTACCTACCACCATGGCGTATCGGTACTCCAATATCGAGTACACGGAAATGGTTTGGATGCTTGCTAGGTGTGATGATAATGTTTCGGAAGCCTGCCGCCTATATGGAATAACATTTCCAAATGTACCGACACCGAGCCGCGAGACGATGTTAGCCGCCACACAGCGACTACGAGATTACGGGCGGTTTCAGCGCAGGATATGGGATAGTGGTCGTCCTCCAAGGCGCACAGTACGCGAACACGAAGATATCCTGGAGTTCTTTGACGCGAACCCCGCAGCGAGCACTAATGACGCAGCACGGCGGTTCAATGTATCCCAGTACTTCGCGTGGAGTGTTATTCACAATGCAGGCAAATATCCATACCACCTTCATCGTGAGCAGGAACTCACCGAACCTGACAAACCTGCACGAGTGGCGTTTTGCAACTGGTTGCTTGCTGAACAGCCTACAATTCTGTGGACTGATGAAGCTACATTTGGTAGAATGGGTTTATTCAATACTCGTAATGAACACTTGTGGTGTTACGAAAACCCACGCCAACCGAGACCACATAATTTTCAACATAGATTTAATGTGAATGTTTGGGCGGGAATAATAAATTCCACGTTACTGGGACCGGTATTCTTAGATAGACTAAATGGTGAATCATACTTACAATTTCTCACCGAAACGCTACCAGTGTTGGAAGAAAGTATACCACTCGCCTACTTACGAGATATGTATTATCAACATGACGGCGCGCCAGCGCACTATTCTCGTCAAGTTAGAGACCATTTGAACAATATTTACCTATTCCGGTCGATGGATAGGACGTGGCGGACCTCGTGCATGGCCTCCAAGGCAAAAGTCCAGGGGTGTAATGTCTGGTGAACATTACACCCTGGACTTTTGTTTATGGGGGCACATAAAAACAATGGTGTACAGTGGTGGCGAAATCACATGCCGAGACTTGTTGATAGAAAAAATAATTTGGGCCTTTGGTCAAGTGAACTCAAATCCACAAGTGTTAGCTCGTGTTAACGAAGAGCTGCTTTTTAGGTGTGGTCTTTGTGTTGGTTGTGAAGGTGAGTATTTTGAACGCTATGTGCGCGATACTCACCGCCACCCACAAGATTTGAACCTGCGAGGTCCTGCGATTAATGTCTAATTTGTAAATATTATTTTAATCGATCATTTAATTATTGTAAATACGCTGATTCCACTCTTTAAATACGCCTACACTAAACAATGAAAAGTGAATAAAAGCTATGTTATCTAGCATTGATATAACTGAAACAAAATTTAAACGTTATGAATGATTATGTTTAACATAATACCTACCTATCAGATCTCAATAGGTACCTATCTACATACCATTTATTTGTTTTTAATTGTTTAAAGTAGCCAGTCCTAAGCCTGGTCAAGTATGAAGGGATTATGGACTCAGTACAGTACATACATACCTATACTACCTATGAAAAAGAAAAATGAATGAAGCGAGCAATTGATATTAAATAGGTGGGTAGTTATGCGCGCGTAAGCGTGCGCGCCCCGTCCTGAATGGAACATAGAGCTACTAAAGTCACAGAGGTTCAGTAAAAACTTAAATCATTTCTAATTAAATACCTAGGTATTGAGTTATTTTAAAAGTTGTTGAACAAAAGTTGTTGCTGATGATGCTAGGAACCTGGTTCTCGAAGGTTGCTGGTGTATCTATACTTATAATAAAACTGTAACAGGTCCAATTCTGTACATTGAAGATATTTTGAAATTTTTTATTGGAGAGCAGTCTATTATCGATACTGAAGCCAAAACTGTATTTTTTTTCATTCATGTCTGTCTGTCTGTTTCTTAAACGCGCATCACGCCGAAACTGCTGGATGTATTCAAATGAAACTTGGTGCGATTTGAGTTCATACTACGAGGAAGGACATAGGATACTTTTTATCCTGGAATTCAGTAAGGTTCCCCTGGGAGGGGGGATGAAAGCAAAATTATTTAACCTCGCATTACGCCGAAACTGCTGGATGCATTCGAATCAAACTTGGCGTGATTTGAGGTCATACTACGAGGAAGAACATATGATTCATTTTATCCTGAAATTCAGAAAGGTTCCCCTGGGAGAGGGGATGAAAGCAAAATTTCTTAACCTAACCATCATGCCGAAACTACTGAATGCATTCGATTGAAACTTGGCACAATCTGAGTCCATACTATGGGGAAGGACATTTAATATATTTTATCCCGGAACTCAGTAAGGTTCCCGTGGGAGAGGAATTAAAGTAAAGTTCCTAGACCGCGCATCACACCGAAACCGCTGAACGTATTCGAATGAAACTTGACACGATTTGAGTTCATACTACGAGTAAGGACACAGGATACATTTAATCAAACATTATCATTGTATTTTATGTTTTATTTAGGTTTTATTTTTACCGAGGGTCCGGCTAGACTAAAGCCTGATGTTCACTCTTGCGCTTCGACTATGGAGTCTAAAGAGTTAATAGACAAGATTTTTTTCTCGATGGCGTGACATTTTGCCTTTTTCTCCAAGACAACGAGTCGAAGTGACAATCTATTTTCTGTTTTGTGATCAATGAAGATAATAAAGACTGGCAGAAATCCTTCCGTTATTTAATTATAAATTGTATAATATCCTCCCAAGAACGTTACGGAAGGTCATTGGTTCAATATGTGTTGTACATACAAAGATAAAGCGCATAATATCCTATAGGTAAGTACCACTCTATGATGTATTTATTTGCTTTAAATTTGCACCCTACTTCGCCTGAATAGTTACCTAATAGGTAGAACCTATTACTACCTATTAATTTTTCAGGCGAAGTAAAATGTAAAAAGTATGGTCCATGCGATCTTCATAAGCATGTTCAAATGTCATGTAAAATCCTTAGATCAAAGAAACTACAGTGGGTTGCCAAATTATTAGGGACAGTCACATTTTTTTCGATCTTGTTTCTTTGGGTGCACTTGACTGCAGTTTTATGTGGTATAGAGGTTACTGGAGTGCTCAGGTAAGTTCACAACATCTCTATAACACATGTTCTAAACGGATTTTAAGTGTTAACATATTTGTTTATTTTCTAAAAATATTTTAATAGCTAAAGAGACGCAGTGCCCTAAACACACATAAGAGTGAACTACGAAATCGAACATTTTAAATAAAGTTATTTATACTTTGGTGCAATAAACGTTTCTAAAATGTGAGTATTATATTGCTATTATTTAAACTTAATTATAAAATTTAAGAAATAATTGATTTTGGTTGATTTTTATATTTTTTTTTGCTTTTAGTATGGGTCGAGGGTGCGATTTGTCCCCAAGAAAAAAAGCGGAGATTAAAACCCTTCTCCTGCATACAAATAATTCCCAGAGGAAAATAGCAGAACTTGCCGCAGTTTCTAAATCAACTGTTAATAAAATAAAAATATCTTTGGACCAAAATCAGCCACTTTCGCCTCAAAGAAAAGGCAAAAGTGGAAGAAAACGCATCACAACACCACGATCAGATCGAAAAATCAGAGACATCTGCTTACAAAACCGAAAGAAGAGTGCTGGACTTTTAGCTCAGATAGTTCAGGAATCTGGAATACCAGTTTCTAAAAGAACTGTACAACGAAGGTTGGCAGAGGAAGGCTTGACAGGTCATCGTCCTGTCAAGAAACCTCGGTTGACTAATGCGATGAAGCAAAAACGACTTGCCTGGGCTCGTGAGCACCGTCTGATGCTGGCGCCTCACATTGGCTATGTTGGCTCCAAGTTATACTGTTGGATCCAACACACCAATGTGATGATCGATCTTTGAACGTTATTGGATAAAAACGGAACATTGCGTCCAATAGCCAATGCCAACCCGACTTGTGTCGGTTTTTTGTACAAGTTCAAAGGCGAGGGGAGTGAAGTGTGTAGGCGGGGGGGCAACTTGGGTCCAACGTCACTTCTCGATCCACACATTGGTTGCATCAGTACGCGCTCTGCCGATGTGAGTGTTGGACGTGCTGCGATATGTTTTCTCCGAACGCCGAGTGGACGAATGAACAAGTGTTGGAGTTCATTGAATTATATCGAGCAGAAGAAGCACTGTGGAATCCAGCTTACCACAAAAATAAAAATGTACTAGCAGATTCGTGGGAAAGGATTCGAAAAAAGATGTGCGTGGAAGATATGACTGTTGCCGATTTAAAAAAGAAAAAAGAATCTTTGATGACAACTTATAGATATCATCTCAAAAAATACAAAAATTCTTTAAAATCAGGCGCTAGTGCAGATGAAATTTACCAAACCAATTGGTTTGCTTACCAAAGTTTGGATTCCTTTTTGGAGCAGAATTACGATTGCAAACGAACAATAGACACGGAGGTAAGTTTAATAATTCACGCATTTTAATTTCACAATATTTTTATTACAATTGAACCTCTATAGGTAGGTATTAACATATTTTATAGGTAGGGGTACATTGATATAATTTCACAATATTTTTATCACAATTTAACTTCGTTAAGTATTCATATTAACATATTACAATATAGGTAATAGGGGGAGATGGGGTACATTGATATAATTTCACAATATTTTTATCACAATTTAACTTCGTTAGGTATTCATATTAACATATAATATAGGTAATAGGGGGAGATGTGGTACATTGATAGCTGATAGGGGGTGGTGGTAGGGGCACATTAATACGCTAGCCTTATTTAATAACTAAGTGTACTAAGTGTACAATGAAGTAACTCTGGTATTTGTTACTGTTGGTACAAAAAATCAGCAAATTCGTTTCTAACATTTATAGCCGCTGTCGGTGGTCTAACAGGAACTCTCGAAATTGGACGGAATGCATTAGCTTGTTGTTCTTGTTGCATCAAAGTATCCTGACGTAATTCACTGTGTTCTATATCTGGAGAATACATAGAACTAGAAGTTTTACTCCTTAATAAAAAGTTGTGTAAATAGATACAAGTCAAAGTGACCACTTTTGCTTGTTCTGGCTGTAAGAGCATTGGGACTCTAAACACTCTGAAAACTGATGACATAATGCCAAAGGCATTTTCAACTACAACTCGGCTACCTGATAATTTCTTATTAAATACACTGGTTTTGCTACCATTCGGCGGATTACCAGGAAACGGTTTCATTATTCTATTACTTAGAGCAAATGCGTTATCAGCGAGAAATAGGGGAAAGGTGTACAAAATGATCCCTCGAGGTAATATGATTCCCTAAGGTTCTCAGCAAACTACTAATGCCATCTATATGATTTATAAGCAAACGTCTTGCCCGTACCCCGCTCAGTGGTCTCACAAGGTGTCTTGGCGCCGTGAGTATTGTGCGTCGAAATATTACGAAAAAAAGAAAATTGGTGTATTTAATCTAAGGTAAGCATAAAAATAATATTTCATTGTTGAAATTTCGTTACATTTTATCGAATGAATGTTTTACTGGCTGTTTCTATCAATATTCAACTTATTCTCAAGCACGCTACGATCTCACTAAGGCCATGTTTCGAGGTTAGTTTTAGACATGTTTTGAAAAATGTGCTCTTGAGGTCAAACGATCCCCTTCTGCCGGTACAAAATGATCCCTGGAATCATTTTACCCCAAGCATTTTAACAGATTTTAAATAAAATATTATATTTAATTGTGTAACGTATTTAACATTATTTGTATGTATAGTATATAGGTACAATCATTGCAAATGTAATAAAAATAAGCTAAAGGCGTGACAAGTAAATAATAGCCCTATCAAATCTCCACAAACTCTCGGAAACCAAGCTGTCGAATTGATTTCGAACCTGATAGCGCCTACAAGCTGTACTGCACTAACTCAAAATATTAACACTGTAGCAACCCCTAATTTAGTTACGCCAGACGTAGATTCAACCACTTTTGATCAACCATCGACATCTTTTGGAGTTTATTCAGCACGAGATCTTCGACCTTTGCCAAAGATACAAGGAAAAAGAAATAATAATGTAAGAAAAAGAAAAATAGACACCTCAATTTTGACTAGCACACCCTATAAAAACTATTTAGAAGAGGAAATGCAGAAAAAAATAGAAAAAGAAGCAAAACAAAAGTCACGTAAAGACAAAAGTGTGAAAATGATCTCTGAAAAGAAAACTAAAGGAAAAGGAGCAGGAAAAGGACAAAAATCAAAATAAGCAATAAACGGGAAAATAAAACGAACAATACAAAAAAACAAAGAATAAAGAGAGCGAGGAAGACTTACGAGTCAGAATCTTCGGATGACGCTGAATGCATGTTCTGCACAGAAGCTTATTCAAAAGACGCCATGGGGGAAGGCTGGGTCCTTTGCGTAAAATGTCATAAATGGGGACATGAAGCATGTGCCGGGCTTGATAATGACGACGAAGAAGATTTTGTATGTGATTTCTGCGTTGATAGTGTTGGAAATACAAAGAAACAATTGATTTTTGAATGAATATATTATACGTAAGCATCAAAATACTTTGTGATTGATAATATGAAAGACTGTTGATTATGGTGAGATAGTTTGATTAAAAATTATTAAGTAGATTTTCTGAATAGTTTAAGAGCTGTTATTGTGTTATTAAATATTTCTGATCTCAAGCAAAAGAAAGATGTTTAATGTTTGTTTAAGTTTTGTAATTTCTACCTTGGTATTTAGACACAGTGTTGATTAGGTACTATAAGAATTTAAGTAAACTATTTTTGGTGATTGTGTTGAAAATAAACATAATCATGATTACGTACTCGTATATATCTTTTATTTTAACTTTAATAATAGCAGGAGGGGTAAAATGATCCTTCGGATCATTTTGACCCTACCCCAGGGATCATTTTATACACCTAGGTGTACAAAATGATCCTTTAGCAATGTTTTGGAAAATGTTAAGTAAATCTGGTCTTTATAAAGAGAACCCAAAATAAGGGTATGCTAAAACGTTAGCACTGAAATTATGCATCCTAAACTCCTTCAACATTTTCAATAACCTTCATACTTTGGACACAATCAAGCTTTTCTCTTAAGGGGATCATTTTGGACACCTTTCCCCTACAAAAGGGCACGTAGTCGTACGACCAGGCAAACATCTGTCGCTAGGGTAGTTTTCACTTGCGTGTATTTTTTCCTTTAAAGTGCTGTTATTGAAGACCCCTCCATCACTAATTCTTCCTTGGCACCCCACATCAGCATACATAAACGAGTAATCGCTGTCTACAACTGCTAACAAAACAATGCTAAAATAGTGTTTGTAATTGTAATATTCAGATCCACTATGAATAGGAGACTGTAAACGAACGTGTTTTCCATCTAGGGCTCCTAGACAATGTGGGAAATGCCCACGTTCTTGAAACTTGGATGCTTTCTGAAGCCACTCTTCTGTCGTAGAAGGCCACTGAAAAAAAAGTAAACAATATTAATTAATACTATTATTATATTTTTTTTTTCTTTTCAGAACAGACAGGAGTCAAGTGAGACCTCAACTAATGTACCAGAAACACAACAACCACAGCCAAAACAACAACGACAAGAAGCAACTGGGCAGCAAGAACAACAAACACGACGAAAGATTCATAACAAAAACTTTGCTGTACCGAATCTTGAACTTCAGCAAATTAAAAAACAGATGGATAATGCTTACGAAGTAATGACAGTGGCCGCAAAACGCCAAGAATTTGACGAAACCGATTATTTCTGTCATATGTTAGCAAAGAAATTGAAAAAAATGAACGAGAACGACCGAGACAAACTAATGTATGATATTCATGCTCTGACCTACCAGACTACCTATTCGTCTCGACCTTCGACTGCACTTAGTAGCACCAGTTCTAATACTACGAGTACATACAATGGTCAAGTTCAAACTCCTTCGCCTTATTATCAAATCGATACAAATGACTACGTTGAACCATCCCTCAACCAATATGTATATGATTATGGAGCTTCTACATCCACCTCCAACACTTCTATATCCACCCCTAACAATCAGTCTAGCATTCGTTCTAAGAATAGTAAGCGAATCACACTACTGTCGCAAGATATTATACAACAAGCATATGAATCAGCAGAAACTGATGGGACCCAAACATTCTTGAAGAAAAAGAAGAAGAAGAAAATTAAATGAACAGTGGCTCACTAGTGCAAACATAACATTATATGGTCTAAGATCCGGCCTAAGAAATTTACTTACCCATCTGTTATTTGATTATGACTTGGCTTATATGGCAGATAATTTAGTAATAAATATATCGCACTTAGGTTGCCTAGCCAAATAGCGCACAGAAGCTGTTACATTTATAAATTCTCCATGCGACAGACAGGGATGCAAAGAGAAGAGAATTTATAATATTTAACAGCTTCTGTACGCGATTTGGCTAGGCAACCAGTGTGCTACCATAATAAGCCTAGTCATAATCAAATAACAGATGGGTGAATAAATTTCTTAGGCCGGATCTCTCACTAATCCGAACAAGGTTGATTGAATTTGCGTAATTTTGGTAAATAAATGGATAATAATTAAATTGTTTTTATATTTGTAGATAATAAAATCTCACCTTAAGTTCGCTGTGGAGAGCATTGATAATCGCATTGCAAACTTCGGGTATAATTTTGATATTAATTGGCTCGATATTCTAAATAGAAAATGAAGAGATTTATATGTATCGCCAGTGGCTAGAAACCTTAACGTTACTGCCAAGCGAACTTTAATTGGAAGAGCCTTTCTCCAACGTGTTATCTTTCTTTGCTATTACTGGACCAACTTTATTAAGTAGATATTCAAAATCACTCGACGACATCCGACAAAAATTCTCAAACTGTCCTGAAGGTTCATGTTTCAAGTCTGCTAGTAAATTATTTCCTTCGTCGTTTCTGAAATCAACAAAGTACAAAATTAATTTGCTCGATATGTTTCAAGACAACGTATTTAATAAGTTAAGCTGGGGATAAACATGCCCGTAGCTTGTACACTAGCATACCAGCTTCTTGCACGTGTTGTCATGTGTATGTGCTAACTGGCATACATATAGCTAGCACAACATTTGATTTACTAGCTATTTGATTTTTTGCGGTATTACCCGGCGAGCACCATTACCCCTGCTTCCCCTAGTTGATTCATAAAATATTCATAAATGTAACAAATAAAATATACCTATTATAAAAATACAGAAAATTTATTTGTATAAGACATGTGTACAATGAGGATGATATAGGTATGTATAAACAAAGGTAGTGTGACAAAACATGTCTTGAAAAGCAATATAGGATCAAACTTACTTTATTCGATTAGCGTGCATTTTTATCATCCAGAATCGCCTTTTCCTTGGCTTCTTTTTTCTTTGAGTAATTAAATAATAATAATATGTGCTCAATGCGTGGGCGTAAGTAGCCAGAGCGAAAAGTGTCCCGTCCGACATGACTTGCTAGCAATAAATTTGACGATTAAATGATACCTGCTCAAACGTCCAACTTTCCAATGCTCTTGGCATGAGTGTTTGCCCAATTATATTGGAGCCAATATGAGGCTGCAATCTTGGTTGCAATTATTGGCCATTCTATTCGTAGCCAACGTTGGAACTAGGGCTTGTAAAAACCGGGTTATTTTAGAAGTCGGTTAATTCGGTTTTTTTATTTTCAAACCGGTTAAAACCGGTTTTTTCGGTTATTTCGGTTTTTTTCCAACAAGAGTAAAAAAACAGTAAAATTCAATTAAATTTACATATAATTTAGCTTAGCAATGCCGGATCTTTGAGTAGCTAAGGTTTCCAAAGCTGTTAGGTACTTTAATTGAAAATGTTCACAGTTATAAAGAAGTGGCTCAAAGATTACGGGTTTTACAAATCCGTCATCTTTCGAATTGTTCGACGATATTAGCAGACTGGTGATTTGAGTACACGAGACATGCAGGGCAAGTCGCAAAAGCTCACTTCAGCGAGAGACGATTGATTTATGGTGAGCAGTGTTCTGAGAAATCGCACTTTGACTTCTTTTAAGGTCAGATCTATGCTCCAGGATGTACAGTTAGCACTAAAACCGTAAGAAGAAGAGTTAAAGAAGATGTAATTAAGACGTACTTGCCAGCTAGAGGACCCTTACTTACCACAGATCATCGAGTAGCTCGGGCTAACTTTGCTCGCTTATACCAGAACTGGAATGATGATGACTGGGGGAAAATATTGTTCATTGACGAGTCTAGGTTTTTCTAAAGCCAGATGATAGAAGAGTTAAAGTTTGGAGCCGCCCCGGCGAAAGATACGCTCAGTGTTACATTGTCGGAAGAGAGTCATATGGTGGAGGGTCATTAATGGTATGGGGCGGTATTTGCATAGGGGCGCGTGCGGAGTTTCACATTGTAGAAAATGGATCCCTGATTGCGGCTCGGTACGTAAATGATATGTTAGAACCAATTGTCATGCCTTTTGCCCCATACATCGGAGAAAATTTTCATTTAATGCAGGACAATGCGCGACCCCACACTGCAGCGATAGTTTGGGAGTATCATTGAGAGGTGGCCAGCACGCTCGTCATCGAAAAATAATATTAAATCTGTGGAGCGATCTCAACGCCCACCTCCTAGACACAGCACAAAGAACAATGGCAGGTCTCCATACTAAGAATTGTCTGGGATCAAATTGAAGCGTCCCGTAATGAAAAAAATGTTAAAAGATTTGGCGTTAGCTCCAGAATCTATAAATGAGACTATTTTCTTTGGGGAAAGCCGGAAAAAAAAAGATTTCAGTGTTTGAATTTTTTGGTTATGAATGAACGTCAAACAATATTTGTCTATAAAACATCGCAGATTGAAATCAAATCATAAATAAATGGATAATGTGGTTTGGTTTTGGGTTTGGTCTTATCAATTAGACCACGCCACCTTATATATTCGAAATGAGAAATGATAAACAAAATGTGCAAAACAAATTCTAAACTTCTTGTTTACGAAAGCTGGGCGTGTATTAAAAAAAATGTACCTACTTGCCCCGTAAACACAAAGAAACTTAGGGGTTTAATAAATAATGTTGGACAATCCACACAGCATCATCTAGCCCGAAGCTAAGCAAAGGTTGTGTTATGTTATGAGTTCCTACTAGATAACTTATATAGGTACCTACTTAAAACAATATATATAGGTATACCTACATTAATAGATATTTTTTTATTTTACATAGAAAATGCCCAGAACACCCAAAACAACAATATCGGAGTCCTAAGGGCACGCACTAGCCAGACACAAGGCAGTATCAATCAGTCCATAAACAGTCCAGTTCGGGTGTTACATACGTCGCCTGTGGCTTCCGTAATTCTGGTAAAAATAAATAGAAAACCAAAATATAAACACAAAACACAGCAGAGATGAAAAACGCCGAAGTCTCGGAAGGATTCTGTCAAAGAGAATAAAACCACTACGTTCTAGATTCTATGGAGATTCTATGGCGTCTTGACAGACAACCGCTGACAACATGACACTATCAAAGACAAATCAAAGACAAATGATACATTGCATTCAATAATTGTACCCGCGCCACTAATAAAATGGTAACATTTCGAATGTACCTAATTCGAATATCATTTGATAAGCTTTTAAATATCATAAAATAACTCCGGCCTTTACGAGAAGGAGTGAATAATTGAAAAATCGTAGAAAATTTATTAAATTTGATTCATATACATCAGATCCATGGACGCAAAAAAAAAGTCCAGACCAAATTCTGCCATTGTTCTTTAAGTAGCAGAGAAACTACTCCATTTTATTACAACTAGCACACAGAGGAAGAGCGATTGAAGTATGTGGAATCGGTGAGGGATCAGGGGATTCAACTGGCACAAGGAATTGAGGTTCAGACCCTATGTTGCAAGTTGCGTTTATAGAAAGGCGTACAGAATTTTAGGATTCATTTTACGAGCTAACTGGTTTACAAAACATTCGGGCACTTACAGGAATATAATGATGCTCCGGTCAGAAATCAAGAAGAAAGCGCCGTTTTTGTATGGGATCCTCATAAAGCTAGATAAAGTCTCGTTATGGAGAGGATAACGGACAATTTTACTCAATACCTTCATTAAAATGAATATATGGTGTCAACCCTTTCTATTCCTTTATGTATATTTATTCGTACTGGGCTAATATAACTAATATAATACATTCCGTTTGTATTCTACTTTTCTTGGAAATTGGAAATCAGGAGAGGTAGGTATGGCGTTAACACTATATGTGGTTAGAGTGTTTAGGGGTTGATAAGTCTGTGCCAACCGGATGAATATGTTGGTGGGCGCAGGCGGCTACCTTTGTTCTCGAAGCGTCGCGGAAGAACTAAACTGATTAACAATGCACCACTGTCACCCATCAAACAAGCACTTAATCTAGTAGCGCCGACCATTGACGTATTCCGCTGTTCACGGGGCGACTTCCCAAGATTATCTCCATCATTACTTACTATTCAATTTATCCTATTGTATAGTATTTTTTTGTAAGATAAGTTACTGACATTAATAGTCCATTATTTTGCATTTTTTTATTATATTAAACTGAAATTACTAAAATTACTCACTTTTTATACGTTCAAAAGTGTTTTTGAGATGTTTGTTGTCCTTTTATATCGTATTAAATGATAAACTAAGTAATTTAATAGTCGGTGGGTGATTTTGAAACGTTTAGAATGCAATTTTAATATTTTTTTAGTACCGCAAAAATAACCGAAAAACCCGGTTATTTTGACCAAAAAACCCGGTTAATAACCGAGGCAAAAACGGCCGGTTAACCGGTTTTTCGGTTAACCGATTAACCGGTTTACAAGCCCTAGTTGGAACCAAGTCATAAGCCAATGTGAGGCGCCAGCATGAAGACTGCTGAAGACTGGAGTAAGGTGAGCTTAAATTCTTAAAGCTATAAACTCAAAGAAAAAAATATATTTTTCAAAATAATAAGGCACTTTCTTATTTTTCAGGTGTGCTTCTCAGATGAGTCAACATTCGAGATTTTAGCTGATAAGAGCAGCTTTGTCCGGCGACGTCCAGGCGAAAAATACCACCCTGACTGCATCGTAGAGAGGGTTAAACACCCCGTTAAAATAATGGTATGGTCTGTTATAAGCGCAAAAGGGGTTGGGCGACTCTACATCGTCCAGGGAACCATGAGACAAGACCAGTATAAGCAAGTTCTGGAAACTCGGCTTTTACCACAGCTTGAAGAATGGTTCCCAGATGGCGAGGAATTTATGTTTATGCATGATTCGGCACCATGTCATAAAGCCAGAAGCGTGACTAAGTTCTTAGCAGACCACAACATTCCAGTTTTACCTTGGCCTGGCAATTCTCCTGACATGAACCCAATAGAAAATTTATGGGAGATAACCAAGGCAGAAATTGCCAAAGAAATGATTACAACCAAGGTAAAACTTATAGAAAAATTAATCAACGTGTGGCATCACAACCCTAAAATAACTGAAAGTGCCAAACAGTGCATAGAAAGTATGCCCAGGCGCATTGAAGCACTGATCGAGGCAAAAGGAAATGTCACTAAGTATTGATTATTTCTAAGTAACATTTCTTTTTTATCCTATTGTAATTTTTTTATTAATAAATTCCAATTATTTTTACCTATAATCACATCCTAAATACCTGTTCAATATTATTAAAGCATTTTTTACTGTAATCTGTGTTTTTTTTATAAATTTTCGACAATAACTTTACAAATATAGTTTTTTTGTGACTGTCCCTAATAATATGGCAACCCACTGTACAGATAGTTCGTCCGATGCTGTTTGCACTGAGAGATATATGCAAGGTGTACCAACAATTTTAAGCATAAGACGTCGAACGTTTAGCACGTAACTTCTTACTTTCCTAACTCTCACGGTTCCACGCTTCTCCTTAGTAGATCTGAAAAAACTCTGCTTTATATTATGATGGTTTAAAATTAGACACGACGCGAGACCCTGGTCATTTGTAGTTTCTTTCACCCAAGGAAACCTCATTCTGCCCTGTCTCCATTTGAACAGAACTACGAGAAAGAAACTAAACCAATCATGTTTTTATTTTTTGCAGTAAATGAATAATATTTACGGACACTGACACTGGGTGACGTGTCCAAAAGTCCTGTAAGGTCTAAAGGAAATATACACTTTGATTTTGATTTTGGGTGTTCTACAAGTAAGTTCTTAATCTATGATCTATTTTCAAGTAGAACCTTTAGATCAAAAATACTTATGATATTGCGTGCGTTGCTCGCACCGCACTGCACCGACTTTTGAGACGCAGCTCTCCATCTTTATCTATAGTTTTCCGCTGCTGGAAGAATACTCAAACCTGTCGTGTGATTCTGTGACGATACCAGATGCATAATGAAGTGATTAGTTCAGTAAAATAAAAAAGGGGCCCCAGTCGAACGTCTCGAAACCAAAACCGTAAAAAGAGCATGTTAATATTTTTTTTCCATAACGCATTTACTGCCCTGCATCGCGGAAAACGTCTGCGGCTATGAAAGTTTAAGTTAGGAGGGCTCATGGGGGCTTAAAAAAGTCAAGTCAAGCACGGAAAGCTTAGAGCTAACTTTCTATAAAAAGTACATTTCTAAAACATCTTTCACTCCCCAGCAAGACAGGAGAGGAGACGGCGGTGGTGGCTGCAGTGAAGTCGCGCGGTGCGTGTCTGCGAGCTACTCATCTGACATGTCCAAATTCTAATCTATACTGTCCACCCGGTCATCAAATGCTTTATGTATTATCTTTCTGATAGCTTTTTTTATTTTATTCTTTGTTATTTGTGTTGTTAAGTTGGTTTGAATTATTAATGTTTTGTAAAATTTTATTTAAAATTACTATTTTTTTTTTATTTGTTTATTACTACTTTGCCTAAATATATAAAAATCAAACGTAATTTCCGAACACATCAAGTATCACCTAAAAATTGCGAGTATGGTAGGTATGTATATTTTTACTAAGTTATATTTCAAATTACATATAACAGCATTAGAAACATTAAATTGTTTTTACATTTCTTCCATTATAAGTCGTGTACAGAATGTTGATGAATATAACTGCGGTACAGTATAGGTACTGTTCCACGTAGATCAATATTTGATGAGATTTTTAATCATATCCTATCCATACAGGGCTTTTATAAAATTTTGCTATTTACCTAAATATATGTATGTAAATACATTAAAAAAGTAACAAGACAAATACAGCACATTGAAGTTTTGTTTTTATTTAATAGTAGAAACTGTAACTGAAAAAAATATATGGCAATCGCGGACGAAGTCGCGGGTACAGCTAGTTAAAATTAACCCTGTATATAGTTGTACACAAGAAGAAATTGTATTGAGAAGTTCAAAATATAAAGAGAAAACCGCAACAATTTCATCAACATTCGAAGAAGAATTGACTGCTTTGATAGGATTGCTTATACTGTCAGCTGCGAAAAAAGCATCTCACGAGCTTGGAACTATTTGAACCTACATTTAGTTAGTGGAATCAAATACATATCGGTAATGTCGCGGGACAGATTTGATTTTCTGTTAAACTGTTTGAGATTTGACGATAAGTCAAAAAGAGACGAACGTAACGCACAAGATAAAGACCTGTGGGTTTTCATTCAGACGTGCAGGGTCAGCAGCTGTCCCTGCACAGTGACATAAGTTCCAGCTTTATAGCTGCTATAAGCTAGAACTTATAGCAGCACAGGTCCTTTTCCCTTTTCCCACAGGTCTTTATCTTGTGCGTTACGTTCGTCTCTTTTTGACTTATCGTCAAATCTCAAACAGTTTAACAGAAAATCAAATCTGTCCCGCGACATTACCGATATGTATTTGATTCCACTAACTAAATGTAGGTTCAAATAGTTCCAAGCTCGTGAGATGCTTTTTTCGCAGCTTGCAGTATAAGCA